>CM038220.1:21325547-21420192 GCA_021442155.1 Cymbidium sinense | reverse complement strand
AATTTATAATGTATGCATGAGGTTAATGTGATTTATAAACGAAATGCACGAACAATCATTTCGCTCGATGTTTAAATTAATTAGCTCAAATAAAAAATTATATTACATTATATTATTATTATTATTATTATTATTATTATTATTATTACCATTATTATTATTATTATTATTATTATTATTATTGCTATGTTATTATTATTTGTTCTTATTATTATTGTTATTATTAAGTATTGTTCAGCTATTTGTTATTATTATTATTGTTGTTGTTGTTGCTATTATTATTATTATTATTATTATTATTATTATTATTATTATTACTTATTATTATTCCTTATTATTATTATTATTATTATTATTATTATTATTATTATTAATATTATTACATTATTATTTATTATTATTGTTATTGTTATTATTATTATTATTGTTATTGTTATTATTATTATTATTATTATTATTATTATTATTATTATTATTATTGTTATTATTGTAATATTATTATTATTATTATTATTATTATTATTATTATTATTATTATTATTATTATTATTATTATTATTATTATTATTATTATTATTATTATTATTGTGGTTAAGACTTTTGTTATGCAAAAGATTTACGCTCAAATCTCACCTACGTGATTTTCAATTATTGCATTTCGTTTGATCATTTCTCGATATTTGTCATTGTAATTAATTTGAGCCGAACACGAACAAAGCAATTTTCAAACAAGCCGACATAAGGGCTCTACCTCCTCGAATTCGCTTACACCCCTATCTATGGGGAATCATTTAAACATTGTTCTCTTTAGTGATTTTGCTGATTTTGTTTTTTCAATGAGGGCTTTTGGCGGAGTCAACTTTGTGGTCAATTTTTTTGGGGAAGTGCTTCGAATGTTTAATTACTCGGTGATTTTTTTCTTTTGATTTTGTTTGGCATGTTGATCGATCATGGGTTTTTCTAGTTTGGAGCCTGACAATTCCTGATGATGTGAATTTTGTTTGATTTTGTGGGATAGTTTTTGATATTGTAAACCTAATATTACATTTAAATTATTTTGTATTTTTAATGAATTTATTTGCAGTTTGAGATGTAGTTGACCTTTTAGTTTTAGATCTAAAGTAGGCTATTGTTCTTTAAATCTTGTTTTATTGGTTTGGTCAACATCCATTAATCCAGGATTTCACTCTAATTATGAATCAGATCATGAAAATTTACTAAATGAACTTAAAATTTAATATTCAATTTTCTTGCATTTTTTTTGCTTTTGATTTAATACTCAGCTACTAAGATTATTCAAAATGACATGCAACGACTTATATATGATTAGAATTTGCACTATCAAAAATGTGGCATAATAAGGGATATATTTAACAACCTTGTGCCAAGTATACCATTAACTGTAGACCATAATGAAGAGGCATTAGAATATCGGACAATGATTTAAACTTGTTTTTGATAAGGATAGTAATGAGCATCTATAATTTTATGAAGTTTCAAGTATATGATTTCAAATCAATTGAAAGAGCATCTAAGTTGATTTTAGTAAGAGAGAACAAGAGTCTACGATCACCTCAGAGTAAAAGAATGAAGTTTCAACCTAATTGTTTATAAAGATAACAACAATCCCACCACCAATAAAGAAATTTCACTACAGTTTGGAGAAAAACATGAGCAGAATCAACTTGAGAGAGAAATAGATAAAATTCTAAGAGTTCTTATTTTCAAAATAATGAAGAAATAGTTTATAGATATAGCAAAAGTTTCATAATATGAATTGTACATGCACTTCTGATCATGTTTCAATTCAGATATATTAAGTAAAAAAATTCTTCCAAATGGATGAATGAGTAGAAAGTCTCATCAAGACACAAAATTGTTTTGCATGGAACACAACTAATAGCAACCAAAAAAAGTCATCTCAATAAAAGAAACTAACCAGACATTAGCTAAACAAATTATGATCTACATAGTCAGTACATGATCATTTTAGTGAGATAATTTCAAATATAATTTGACTTTGTTCTTTTAACATCAAGTACCGATTGGCTAGAAGAAAATAATTTGGTACAGTTTTAGGTTCATCTTTATACCACATGCCTAGTGAACTAGCATATTTAAAGGCCAAGATTAGGCTATTTTGCGGCTGCAAGTATAGGATAATTTTCATTGACCAGACACTTCTTAAAGGTTGAGAACAAAAGAAATCAACATAGTTTATCCATTCTTAACTACATCTATACTTTTGCAAGATTTACAAGATATTGCTACTAGTTAGTAAGTATTATGTAATCAAAACACGATGAAAACATGTTAAGTCATGCAACAAGCAATTAAAACACAAGAAAGATGTATTAATCAAGACAAGGAATACAAAAACATCTTAAGAGTCTTTGTTTTATTGGAATCACAAATTTAAAGAAGCCACCAAAATTTTTTGCAACCGCCAAAAAAAAGATCTTTACGAACAAATTCTGAAAAAAAACTTTTTTTTCCATTAAAACATTCTTGCTTGTTCTGCCACAAAGGTAAGTTTTTGAAACAAACAAATAATCCACAGTTAGCACCTCTAGTTAATTGCAATAACCATATAGCTTCTATTTTGACAAAATGGTTTGACAAAATGATTTGACAAAATTTATAATCATAGAGATTACGACAAGTGTGAGCACCAAAAATAGATTTAACCAAAATATCTGTCAAAATATATGAATTTGATAAGAAAAATAGTCAATAGAAGTTGAGTCCATCATTTTCTTGATACTCATCAGCAACTTCTCTTCTTATTGGTAGCTTTGGTCTACATCTAACTAAAATAATAGCTCGAGTTACAATTTTGCTTCTTCTTGTGTAGCAATCTGTTCTTGGCTCAAAGGATTTTTATAGGCGCTCTTGTGACAACCCCATTGACTACAATGACCATATTTATGAAGCTTTTTGGCCTTTTCTAAAAATCTTTTGAGTCTTCTTTTTCTATGCCTTCTTCATGGCCTTGATGCAATTTGTTTGCCATCGCCAACATTTTCCATTGATCCTTGCTAGGGAGTGTTGCAATAGCACCTTCATATGCCATTCTATACCTGCAATAATATTAACAACTTCAAAACTAATAGAAGTATAAGAAAACATAACTGAAGCTACATTTGAATCATGAGTCAACTTACCTAGTTACATGATAGTGAGTATCAACATATGTGTGCCACAATGGGTGCTCTATCATGCCAATGAATGCAACCACATGAATGTATGGCAATCCAATCACTTGCCATTTTTTGCAACTAAACTCTCTTATTTCTATGTCAACTTCTTGCCTTTCATGCCAACCCTCCACCTCAGTCTTAGTCATAGTTGATTGCTTAATAATAAATTGCTCCTTTCTCATACTTATTTCTCTTAAGTGATCATCAACATAAGGAACTAACTCTCCATGCAAACTAGTAGAGTTTATCTTTCTAGTTGATCCCTGTTCCATCATCATACCTCTAATAATGTCAACTAAGTCCATAATAGGTTTACTTCTGGCCTCAGAAATTCAAGAATTGAATGATTCAACCATATTATCAGTGTTGCAATCATTATTTATCTCAACCATAAATTGACTTTAGACCACTTGTATGGCAAAGAAAGCAAATATGAATAAACTTTTAGACTTTCATTATAAATTTTAGTTATCTTATCATTATAGTCAAGTGGTTTGTAACATTGGCAGCTAACGACACCAAGCTTTGAATTTTGTGACTATCATTACAAAGAAAGCATTTCTTTATGTTCTTCCATAAGTGTCAAATACATACTCTATGTTCTCAGATCGAAATAAATACTTGCTTAAATGTTCTAGTCCTTTTCCTTGTTAAAATAAAGCTATCAGATTTATGTCAAAGTGAATTGACTCATCCAACTTCTCCAAAAACCATTGTCATGTTCTCCTTGACTCAGTCTCTACAACAACAAAGGCTACTGTATATCAATCATTATTGCCATCAAGTGTGTTCGTGGATAATGGTACTCTCAAATATTTTAACTTCAAGTTACAAGCATCAAAGCCTATCACATGTCTGCATCCACTCAAAATTGCCTATGTTAACTTTAAAGATAACATAAAATCTAAAAGGTCCATAAACACTATTATAAGTGTAAGTAATATAAGAACCTATATTTCTAGTAAGAAGCTTTGTTCTAAGTGTCAGAACCCATTTATACTTTTCATCAATAGATCCAAAAATAAAATCTTGGGCTTGCTCTCTCGAATGCCACTACCTCATATAAGGTAATGATAATCCATAAGTTTTCTCCAAATTATGATTTACTTATTTTGGAGGGATATCTCGATGCTTCTTCACTAAATCTTGTATCTCAGTAGCAACCCAATAAGATGTGGCCTGCTTATTCCCTTGATACCATGGCTGAGTGTCTTCCTTAACCTTCCTCACTTCAAAAGTGTGGTTGTCTGACAATGAAGCTCGCTTCCAGAACATTCTGAGAGCAAACTATAACTCATCTTTTGTCACTCTTTGATGTGAACTCTAAAATTATGCATGATTGTTTGAGTCTAAAGTGCTTGTTTGAAACTCATTGAATTATCAAAATGCCAATTGATAGAGTTTTATAACCTTCATATGGAGTAATTGAAAGTCTTTAATGCAATTTAAGAGCACTCTCCAATTTGATTCTTGCCCAACTCTCCTTCAGAATGTATTCCAACCATTAGCTTCTTGTATAACCACAATAATCTCAAAGACGATCAATGGACTGTTCAATCATTTCCCTTGTATCAACATCAGTAATAATTAACTTATAATACTTAGGCAAAGATCCAAATTTATGATAGTATAATTCATATTCATGTCCACTCAGCCATGGACAAATTCCTTCAATCACTCTTTAAGCAATAAAAAATTTACTATGTCTTTTCTAAGCTGATTTTTTGTTTAGCATCATCATATCTTTTCTATTCTAATTTTTACATCAATCCAAAATCCTCCAAATTTAGAAGTGACTTGAAGATTCTCGCTCATTTCCACCACTAAACTAATAACTGCATCAAAATTGGCCTCACAATTAATTCAAATAAAAAAAATCTAATAATAATAAAAATGAATAAGAATAGTTTCAAAAATTTGATGTATTTTAAGCTTTTTTAAATGTATGAAGTGGATGTTATATATCATCACAAATATTAATTAAAAATAAAATTTTCTTACTCTTTGTATGCAACTTACATGTACTTAGCCATAAATGAAGCAATCATCAAATAAGAACTTAACAAGCAGGCAGCTGCTTCATCCTCATCGAATAAATTGGACAACATTAAAACAAATAGTTTTAAAGGCAATGCACAAACAAGAATAGCACATAAACCTTCCTTCTAGACTAATAGATTCCTAAAGGGTATAGTTTATAGCTAAATCATGTTGCATAAGAATTGAAAAAGAAACATAACAATATATGGTGGGTGCTAAAAGGAATTCCATAGGGCCATTATTATTTTTCATCCTTCTTATTAAGAGAGCGCACTGAAGAAAAAGGTCACACAATGAGTCAAAACAAAGATTCATACAATTAATTTATGGTAACTTTGTGCAAGGCACTTTAACCTAGTGGTTGAGAGCTTTAGCTTTCAACCAATGTCTTGGGTTCAAGTCCTTATACATGATTTGTGTGTATGAGTTTACATTAAATTGTCAAATGTCTCAAAAAAAAATTTATGATAACTTTCTCCCTTGGCTCAAAAAAATTAATTTTCATTCAACTGAAAACCAAATTGTACTTGCTCAATAGAAATAGAATCATGTGGAACATCAATAATGAGATATTAATTGTGAAAAGCAAAGTCTCTATGGAAGAATAAATAGAAGAATGTGAAAAGCAACCTGAACATCTACAGAACTCTCCAAAAACCTTCTCTAATTGTGAAATAGAAGAATAAAATATGAGGTCCACCAAAGTCTTGAGTACTAGATTAACCAACAACAAAAGAGGAAATGATGAAAATTAGGATAAAACATCCCCAAAAAAAAGTTAGGATAAAAAAATAACTTCGAGAATTAGCTGTTAAGTATTCCCTACAACCATTAAAGAGAAATGCCTATTCCATTTAAAGAGACTACCATAAAAAGGTAACAGATTCCTCACCTAGATGATCATTCAGATTCAAAATTTCACAGACAAATAACATTGATTTATACAAAGAACAATGAAATTTGAAGCAGACTCAATGGCGTAGGAGTTTCTTTTCACCATTCTCTCGTGCTGATCTCAAATATCTTCAAATACCGGATGAATACTCATGGATGTTGAAGAATGATTCAAAATAGTGTCTATTGTCTATCCCACGTTCTCTATTTAGTCCAATTTTTTAGGAATATAGTTACTAAATTGTATCATGGGTGAATCGGCCCATATTTGTTAGTTCTTATTTTAGTGATGAACGTGGGTACAAATTAGTTGCTTTATAACCTTATTTAAAGTTAATTTTATATGTGTTGCTCAAAAAAATTAATTAGTTATTATCTTCTTGATATCTTCTATGCTCTATTTTTTTTATTAACTGAGCAGAAAACAACCCTCTTTTCCAACAATTTTTGGTATCAGAGCGCTAGTGTCCTAGTGAGTAGCCCCATTGAGAGTTAAGTATCTTTAGTGGAAAGAAAGACAATGGCGAATCAGTGGAAGTTCCATGAGTGTTTAATAACCTCTCATTCCTATTTTCAAAGGAGAGTGCTATGAATTTTGGGGCATTAAAATGAAGACTCTATTTAAATCTCAAGACCTTTGGGATTTGGTAGAAAGTGGATACAATGAAATGATGGTGATGAAGCTCGATTGAAGGAGAACAAGAAGAAAGATTCAAAAGCACTATTCATTATTCAACAAGTTGTTCATGACACAATTTTCTCAAGAATTGCAACAGCAGCTACTTCAAAGGAAGCATGGGATACACTACAAAAAGAATTTCAAGGCTCTTCCAAGGTAATAGCAGTAAAACTTCAAACTCGTCGAAATGAGTTCGAAACTTTAATTATGAAGGGTAATAAACGTTGCAAGATTTTATGTCAAGAGTAATTACTATTGTTAGTCAAATGAGATCTTATGGAGAAAAAATTATTGTTGCAATAGTAATTCCCAAAGTCCTACAAAGCCTAACTCCAAAGTATGACTATATTGTTACTCCATTGAGGAGACTAAGAATCTCTCTGTCTTTTCATTTGATGGACTAATGGGTTCCTTACAAGCTCATGAGGCAAGGAGAAATAGATTAGTTGAGAAGAATGAAGAAAAGGCATTTCAAGCTTCTCAAGTGAAAAGTGAGGCAAACAAACAAGATGAGTTTGTTAAAAAAAGGATGTGAAGAGGAGGCGGTAGAGGACATGGTAGAGGTAGAGAAGAGGTTGTTTTGATGGACAAGAAAGGCAGTCCAGTGATGAACAAAAATGGAACAAGAGCAATATTCAATGCAATAATTGCAAAAAGTTTGGGCATACGATGTAATATCCAATTAATTATTTCCTAATTAATTTTTGTTTAAGCTAATTAACCCGCGTATCGAGATTAGATCTAGTAAATCCACTTTACTTCGCATGCAACTACGGATTAAAGCCTCACACGTATGGTTGAGATCGACCTGCTCTTTCATTTCCTTTCCTATTTCTCGCCCTTCACGTGTTCCTTCACGCGCGAGTTTGTCTCCGCTCGCTCCTGCTCCGACGACCGTGCGACATAACGAGAACCGGCTGCCTTCGCCTCGCCGGCTGAAGGAATTGTCACCCGCCATCAGGCACATTCGAGGAACGCCTTCCTCTCGCCGACTCGGTGGAAGTTCGATGGCCTTCGCCATCATGGGAATGCCGCATGTCAGGGTAAGACGACGGTTGGGAAATCCTAAGCCGCTTCGGTTGGTAAATCCTGAACCGATTGCTCGGAACCGATCGGCGGTGATTCTGCTTGGCCGACGGGGAAACTTGGAATTTTGTAAGTTGCTAATTTTCCCTATCCCTTTTCTTCTCAGCCTTCCTTGGTGTTGAATGCGGATTGGGAAATTTCAAATAAATCTCGCCAGTGAGTTGAATTATTGAATGATTTAGTTATTGTTTGTTAATTTTAGTTTGTTGATTGAAGCGTAATTAATATTGGCTTGGGAGTCGCACTCAAAGAAGTTTTATGAGAGATATCATTTTCGTGTAAGATTGGTAATTATGAGTTTCATTTATGAGTTGCATGTATTAAATGTATTTAGAAGAGTTATTTCATTATGTTGTGTACCGGGAGGAATCGAGAGCACATCATGACACCGACTTGTAATGTGAGGGTGAGACATAATTACTAATGTAAATTCAATTTATATTCCTATGTATGCCATTATTTCTACCACTTTGTATAAATTATATGAATGACATATTATACAGGTAATTACAAATGCTTATACTTGACCCAAGATAGATTATCGATTTATATCGATTTATAATGATTATACGCTCATAGATATGATTTCATTGAGCATATAGAAATATTTTAAAATATGTTAAATGCAGTAATGTGATAAACAGGGAAATGTCGAAAATTGTGATAGAAGGCTATGTTAAAGGAATCAGCAGAAGCAAAAGTTCTCGAAAGATGAGCGTGATTAGGGATCTTAGTATCCCCGACTGCATTTTGAGGTTGGGTCAAGTCCAACCTGTGTGGGGTCAGTAGTATGTAGAGTATGGTTCGCCCGCCTTTACCTTCAGTCGATACGGTGGACGACTATGAATGAAAGTCAAAACCTGCAATTATAAATAATATTTCTAGAAAATGATTTGATAATAGAACGAAATGATTTAATGAAAATTATTGTCCTGACATTGATACAAGATTTTACAAAGATATTACCTACAAAGATATTATTTCGTTATATTGCTACATTTCTACACCTACAAAGATATTGTTCGCCATAATGTTACATTATCACAAAGATGCTTTACCTACGCTTTATCAATTTTATAAATTTACATGTACATGCACTCTCACCGTCAGATCTTTACTTTAGTAGCCTTGTCTCACTAAGCTTTTAGCTTATGATGCTATTGAAAATTTCGTGAAAAGACGAAATGGGTAGAAGCTATGCTTTGTTGAATTGTATAGTTTTGGGAAGCTTAAAGGCTTTTTGGGTATGTACAAATTAAATATCTTTAGTTGCTCTATATTTATTTACAAACTTAAAGATTTCATGCTTCCAGTAATTGTGATATGAATTAAGTTAAGTAGTATATGAATTTCAAATATTTATGATGATTTGATTAGATACACCTTTCAGCCGTTCAATAAGACAAAGGAACGTGTGGAATCTATGTCCAATCGAGTCATTCTGATTACACTCACTTGACCCCAACATAAGCATAAGGGGTCATCTGGGTGTGATAAAGTGGTATCGTACAAGGTTGAGAACAGAGCAAAAAGAGTGATGAATGGAAGCATGATTTAGATTTAGGATAAGAGTTGAATTGATCAATACGGCTATGGGACGATTAAGTTTGTTGGGAATCTATATGTTCTTAATTTCATGCATGTATGATATTTAATAAATATGTATCATATAAATACTTTTATAATTTCGAATTTGCAAGAAATGCCGAAGAGGGTCACCCTCAAACTAATACGACTCGAATCCAAGATAATTCTAACAGAGTGAAATACAACCTGAGCAAGTGGTGAAGGTAGATCGATGAATTGCAAGGGTAGTTCGATTGCCTGTTGTTGATAAGCTAAGATCTATGGAAAAAAATCGCAGATCTGTATGGTTGTGGACCAACATTTGAGGATATTTCAAACATTCAAACCAGATTCAAGTGGTGATCCTATAGGCTAAGATTCGCTTAAAATTGGAAAAATTGGATGGAATGATTTGTCCGAAAATAGAAGAGTAAGATCGCTACTTTTGTATTAGAAGGGGAGGCAGAAAGGTGGTGGCAGGCTCAACAGAGGAAAGATTTGACCTGATACCCATTACTCAGATCAAATGGGATGAGTTTGTCAAAGTATTCAAAGATTGGTTATTCCTCCATCAGCCAGACTGCTTTACAAGACAAATTTTTCAATCTAACTCAAGGCTCAAAAATGATAATGCAATATGAAGCCGAGTTCACTTCTCTTCTAGATATGCTCCACATTATATCAAGATAAGAAGAGAAATGTCATAGATTTCTGGGCCCGAGATCAATTAAGATTGGCAAGCACCCTTTGATATCGTGAGTTCTCTGTTAGTTGAAAGGGCTAGAAGAATTGAAAATGAGTTGAATTTTCCAAGCAACAAGGATTTATTAAGGGCAAAGAAAGCTTTGAAAGAAGCCGATTTGCCTAAAGAAATTTAAGTTTGATGATGTAAAACAAATTCATGGAGAAACTATTTGTGATAAGTGTGGAAAAGACATTTTGGTCAATATATGGTCGGATCGTGAGATGTTACGACATCGCACTGACCTAATGGAGAAGAAGAAGGATGTAAAGCCATACAATTATTAGGAGGTCAACAAAGAAAATTTTGGAAGCCGTGAAGCGGTAACACAATTTTGGGAAACCTTCAATTCAAGAAAAGGAGAAACTGAACTAAAACCAACCCTCCAAGAAAGCGAGTTTTGCTATCATCCCAAGAAGTGAAGGAATCAAATGAAGTGGTGTCGTATGCTTAAAATTTCGTGATCATTTGGGTTCATTGTTGATTCCGCATTCGCTCATTTCCTTTTTTCGCCACTGTTGATGCTATTTATTTCACACCAGATTGAATGTGGTAATGCCTTCGGTGATAGTTTGAATACAAATAGAAATATGTTGTTTGACATTAACATTCAAGATAAACACTTTCCTACAGAACTAATTATCTTACCAATCAGACATTTTGACGTTATACTAGGTATGGATTGGTTGATCAAATATTTTGCAACAATTGAATGCTGGAAGAGGAGAGTGAAATTTTGCATGCCTGGTGAAAAATCATTTTATTTTTCTTGTGATAAGAATGCCGTTTCTTCTTTGATTAGTGCAGTGAAGTTGAGTAAATATTTAAGAAGCGGTGAAATGGTATTTCTAGCCAAATTAGATGTGTTGAATAAGGAGGTGTTTGAACTGAAAAACATTCCGATTTTGAATTTCGATGTGTTTTTGAGGAATTACGCCACCAACCAACAGTAGTTTGGGATTGATGTACAACGGTACAACTTCTATACATAAATCTCATGGATGGCTCTAAAGAATTGCAGGAATTGAAGTGCCAATTGCAAGAATTGATAGACAAAGGATTTATTCCAAAGAACTCACCGTGGAGTGCGATATTTGTTAAGAAAAGGATGGGTCTGCGACATGTTGATTACGGAGTTAAATAAAGTGACAATCAAGAACAAGTATCCACTACCGAGGATTGATGATTTATTTGATCAGTTGGAGGGAGCCACAGTATTTTCCAGAATTGATTTGAGATCTGGATATCATCAGGTTAGAGTTAAAGATACTGATATTTTAAAAGTTTTGGAACCGTGTATGGACATTATGAATTATGCCATTTGGTTTAACTAATGCTCCCGCATTTATGGACTTAATGAATCGTGTTTTCAAGCCGCTTTGTTATCATCTTTATTGATGATATTTTGATTTATTCTAAAACTGATGAAGAACATGCAAATCATCTGAGGATTGTTTTAGAATTGTTAAGATAAAATCAATTATATGTCAAATTTTCAAAATGTGAATTTTGGATGCATAGTCGCATTTCTAGTCACATTATAAGAAGGAGTTTTGATCCTCAAAAGTAAAAGCAATTTTAGAATGGTCCGCACCAAAGAATGTTACGTAAGTTCAGTTTTGGCTTAGAGGTTATTTGAAGTTTGTCAAGAGATTTTCTCATATCAATGCGCTCTCTAATTTATTGAGAGAAAGGATATCAAATTCGACAATGAATGTGAGAGTTTTCAAGAAAAAACATTTGACCACCGCCGCTTTTAGCTATTCCATCGATGAGGATTCCAAATATTTAGTGATGCTCTTTAAAAGGTTTGTGTCTTAATGCAAAATAAGAGTAATTGCTTATGAGACAATTAAACCTCACGAAAGAAATTACCCCTGCATGATTTAATTAGCGTGGTTTTTGCTCTTAAAATTTGGAGACATTACTTGTATGGAGTGAAATGCAAAATTTTTACTGATCATCAGAGTCTTAAATATATCTTTACACAAAAAGAATTGAATCTAAGACAAAGAAGATGGCTTGAGTTTATTAAAGATTATGATTTAGATATTCAGTATTGTCCGGGCAAAGCTAATGTGGTAGCTGATGCATTAAGTCGCAAGTCCATGGAAATGCCAGTTGGGTTATTACTCAAAAGTCGATTAAGAGAATTAGAGGCTCTATGAAGTTAGAAAATTCGATCGGGCATTTATCTCACCGATGCAATCAACTTTATTTGACAGAATCAAAGCAGTAAACTAGATCGGATATCGAAATTAAACAAATCCAGATTAATCGAATTTTCTAGATGCAGAAGGTATTATCTAAGAATTCACAATTATGGGTACAGTGATGCGGTAGACAAGAAATTTTACGGAGGCTCATCGTGATATACTATTCATCCGTAGTTCAAAAATGTATAAAGATTTAAAAGCAAGATTTTGGTGGTCGTATGAAGAAAGACATACCGAATATGTCTCTAAATGCTTGTCGATTGTTAAAGTCGAGCATCAAAGACCCTTGGATTGTTACCATTACCTATACCGGAGTGGAAGTGGGAAGAAATTGCTATGGATTTTGTTATGGGATTTCTGATCGCGGGATAAGATATGGGTCGTTGTGGATAGATTGACCAAGTCAGCTCATTTCTTACCCATGAAAACGCATTGATTGATAAATTGTCCGTGATTATATGTTAAAGAAAAGTAAAGACTTGTACCAAAAGTGATCGTCTCTGACAGAGATGGTAGATTTACTTTCACATTATGGAAAGAAATTCAGAGAGGCTTGGGCACACAGTTACACTTAAGTACAACTTTTCATCCGCAGACTGATGGACAATCAGAAAGAATAATTCAAGTCCTAGAAGATTTGTTGAGGTTATGTGTTTTAGATTTTGGATGGGAAGATCATATTCCACGATCGAAGTTTGCTTACAATAATACCTACTAATCTAGTATTCAAATCGTATGAAGCATTGTATGGTCGAAAGTGTAGAACTCCATTAAGTTGGGTGGCGGGAGAAAGACATGTTAGGTCCGAGTTGGTCGATCAAGCTACGAGAAAATCGATTAATCGTAGATAGATTGAAAGCCGTGATCGCCGCCAGATATTACTTAAAGCACCGAAATAGAATTTCAAGTTGGAGAATTTGTATTTTGAAAGTCAAACCTATGAAAGGAATTAGATATTTGGTCACGGAGGTAAATTGAGCCCCGTACATAGGACCTTTGAAATCATTGAAAGGATTGGCAATATGGCTGACTGCCTTTACCCATTGAATTGCAGACATTCACAACGCCTTTCACATTTCAATGTTGAGAAAATGGATCACGATGCAGAGCGTAAGATTCCATATACAAGTTTGAAATATGACCATTTGACTTATGCTAAAAAGATTTTAGAATTTGATGTGAAGAGAATTACTAAATAGACAAATTTCCTATGTTAAAATTAAATGGAAGCACAGACCAATCAAGGAAGCTACTTGGGAGGTTGAACAAGAGATGAGTTCAGAAGTTTCCCTTCCTGTTTGAATGATTCGTAAGAAATTTCGAGGACAAATTTTAAGAGGGGAAATTGTAATATCCAATTAATAATTAATTAATTTTGTTTGCTAATTAACCCGTCGTTATCAGAGCATTAGATTGTAGAAATCCACTTAGCGCATCACGGATTAAAGCCTTCGACGCTGATGGTTGGATCGACCTGTCTATTTCATTTCCTTCCTACCGCAGCCTCGCCCTTCACGCCGCTCCTTCACGCCGCGAGTTCGCTCCCCGCTTCCTCTCGGCTGACGACCGCTTCCCTGACGTAATGCGTGAAACGCCGCTTCGCCTTCGGTTTCGACTGAATTTCCTCCCTGGTCGATCGCATTCGAGGTCGTGAACGCCTTCGGTCACGCCGACTCATGGAAGCCGTATGGCTTCGCCGCCGCCGGAACGCCGCCGCAGTATGAACGACGGGTTGGGAAATCCGTCCACTGCGGAAATCCCGTGAACCGACCCGGCCTGAACCGATTCGCTGATTCTGCTCGGCCGACGGGAAACTTAAGGAATTTTGTAAGTTGCTAATTTCTTTCCTCCCTTTTTTCCAGCCTTCCTGTTGAAATGCGTGATTGGGGAATTCAATGCTAGCTATGAATTATTGAATGGGGATTTAGTTTGTCGTGTTTGTTAATTTTAGTTTTGATTGAAGGTAAATATTACGCTAGAGTCGATCAAGTTATGAGGAGATATCAATTTCAGGTAAGATTGGTGTAATTATGAGTTTCATTTATGAGTTGCATGTATTAGACGTATTTAGAAGAGTTATTTCATTATAGGTTGTGTACTCGAGGAGGAATCGAGGAGCACATCACGACACTGACTTAGACATTGAGGTGAGATATAATTGCTAATGTAAATTCAATTTCTATTCCTATGTATTCCATTGTTTCTACCACTTTATATAAATTGTATGAATGACATTATCATATATAGTAATTACAAATGCTTATACTGACTAGTATGATTATTGATTTATGATTTATAATGATTATAGCTTAGTTTATAAGATATGATTTCAGCATATAGAAATGTTTTAAAATATGTTAAATGCAAGAATGTGATAAAAGGAAAATGTCGAAAAATTGTGATAGGAAGGCTGTTAAAGGAATCTGCAGATAGCAAAAGTTCTCGACGAGATGAGTGATTAGGGATCTTAGTATCCCGACTGCATTTTGAGGTTGGGGTCGTTAGTGTCCAACCTGTCGTGGGGTCATAGTATGTAGTATGGTTCCGCCTAATCTTGACTTTAGTCGACGTCGGTGACGACCCTTATGAATGAAAGTCAAAACTTATGCAATTATAAATGACATTTCTAGAAAATGATTTGATATAGAGAACTGAAATGATTTAATGAAAATTATCGCCCGACATTGATACGATGTACCTACAAAGATATTACCTACAAGATATATTCGTATATTTACATATTTCTACAAAGACTCCAAAGATATTGTTCTTACAATGTTACATTATCATAAAGATGTTTTACCTATAGTTTTATCGCTTTATAAATTTATATACGTACATGCACGATTGTTTCTCTCAGACCGAGCTTACTTTAAGTCTTGTCTCACTAAGCTTTTACATGATGCTACCGCTTGAAAATTTCGGAAAAGACGAAATGGCAGTACCGTTTTTGTTGAATTGTATAGTTGGGAAGCTTAAAGGCTTTTAATGCATAATTAAATGTCTTTAGTTGCTCAGATTTATTTACAAACTTAAAGATTTCGCTTCCGAATTGTGATATTAAGTTAAGTATATGAATTTCAAATAGTGATGATTTGATTAGATACACCTTTCACTTGCTCGCCAAGACAAAAGGAATGTGTGGGGAATCGTGGTCCAATCGAAGTCATCCTATTCTGATTCCCAACTTGATATGCAATAAGGGGGTCATCGTGTGACATAATAAGGCAAACCAGAATTCAAAGCTCACAGAAAACTATATAAGAAAAAGAATGAAAAATAAGTTATTCTTGGTTCATTCTCATTCTAATGAAGTATCAAATTATGTTTGGTTTGTAGATAGTGATGCTCAAATCATATGACCGGCAATAATATTGTTCAAAGAGATCGATGAGTCACAAAGATACTAAGAACATCAAAGAGAAGTGATTCAAGTTGAAGGCAAACAATCAGTTGTTAAGACTAACCATGGTAAAGTAAAATTACTTTGCAATGTTTACTTTGTACCTAACCAGCACATAGTTTGTTAAGTGTTGGACAACCAATGGCTAGTGGTTATGCAATTTTATTTGATAATGGAGTTTGTAATCAAAGATAAAGAATCATTCCCTTGGTAAGTGTGCGAGATAGAAAATAAGATGTTTCTATCAAAATCTCTAATGTGGAAAATCATGTTTTCATTACTAAGGAGAAAAATGAATCTAAGTTGTGGCACCTATGTTATGGGCATCTCAATATCAAAGACTTGAAGCTCTTAAGTTAGAAAGGAATGGTATTTGGATTACCTTATATTGGTTCTCTTGATTTATATGAAGGATGCATTTTTGGAAAACAAACAAGAAATCCATTTCCAAGCAAACAATCTTGGAGAGCATCAAAATGCCTTTTGTTAATCCATGCCGATCTATGTGGGCCTATGAGAACTACATCACTTGGTGGAAGTAAGTACTTTTTTGCTTTCATTATTCATTGTACAGAATGAGTTTCTTTTTTTGGCAAATAAATTAGTGACTTTGAAAAATTCAAAAATTCAAAGCTCGTGGAAAAGTAGAGTGGTACTCATAAAGACTCTTCATACTAATCGTGGTAGTGAATTTTTATCTAAATAATTTGACCTTTTTTGTGAAGAACATGACATTCACAGGGGATGACGCCCTTATACATGAAAGCAAAATGGAGCGAAATAAAGAATCACACAATTGTAGAAATGCCATGAAGTTTATTAAATGCACAAGGTCTCCTAAATCTTTTTTGTGTATAATGGCAACATCGTTTATTTGAATATTTCTCCAACAAAAGTCATGAATCAAACACCATATGAAAATTGTGAGGTAGAAAACCATCAATAAGTCACTTAAGAATTTTTGGTTGTATTGCCAATGCTTTGTTAAGTTCTCTAGTTCATCATAAAGTTGAAAAGAAATCTAAAAAAATGCATTTTTATTGGTTATTGTAATCAATTCAAAGCATATTGATTATATAATCCCCTTAGTGGTAAGGTACTTATAAGGAGGGATGTAGTTTTTAATGAAGATGCAAGATGAAATTGGAATAGAAAATCTGAAGCACCTCAAGTTCAAATCTCAAATGAATGTGAGACTCAAATGATTGAAGATGGTAAGCCAATTTTCACAAATTCTCCAAGTCAAGTTGAGCCATTAGTTTCCTCATCATCAACTTCAAGAAGTAGCAATTTATTCTTCTTAGAAGAATCTTTTGATGAAACACCTCCTAAAGAACTAAATCTTTAAAAGATATTTTTGAATCATGTTTGCCCTTTTTGATTTAGATCCTATAACATTTGAGGAAGTAGCAACCAAAGAAGTATGGCAAATAGTAATTAAAGAAGAGTTTTCGAAGAAGAATGAAACATGAGATGGTGGATCTACTAAAGCAGATGCAATTGGCCTCAAGTGGGTGTTCAAAATAAAGTATCATTCTGATGGAACCATACAAAAGCACAAAGCTCGACTTGTGGCCAAAGGTATTCACAACAAGAAGGTATTAATTTTGAAGAAATGTTTTCTCCAGTTGCTCGATTTGAAATCGTGAGAATTATTTTAGCTTTGGTTGCACAACTATGTTGGCCAGTTTATTAATTTGATGTCAAGTCCATATTCCTGAAGGGAGACTTGGAAGAAGAAGTCTATGTTATTCAACCTGAAGGATTCATAGTCAAAGGTAAAGAGACAAACGAGCACAAATTAAGAAAGACACTTCATGGGCTAAAGCAAGCTCCTCGAGCATGGTATAGTAAGATTGATTGCTATTTTTGTCAAAATGGTTTCACAAAAAGTGATAATGAACCCACTCTTTATTTGATGAATCAAGGTAAAATAATTTTATCATTTTGTGTCTTTATGTTGATGATATTATATGAGCTCTTCGATTCTCTTATAACTGAATTTAACTCTAATATGATGAAGAAATTTTAAATGTCAGATATGGGTTTATTGCATTATTTTCTTGGACTTGAGGTGAAGCAAGGAGTTGATGGGATTTTTGTGTCACAAAAAACATATGCAATAGATCTTCTCAAAAGATTTAACTTGCTCAATTGCAATCCAATAACAACACCCATGAATGTGAATAAGAAGCTGCATCTTGAAGATGGTACAGAGAAGGCCAATGCCAAATATTTTAGAAGCTTAGAAGGCTTGATTTATTTGACTCATACAATATTGCATTTTCAATTGGAGTTATTTCTTGGTTTATAAATCCCACAAAATAATATTTTGGAGCAAAAAAAGTTTTAATATGTCATCGTTACTATAGATTATGGGATATTGTATACTCAAGTTTCCAATTCAATCTTTTGGGTTTACTCATAGTAATTGGGAAAGTTTAGTATATGATAGAAAAAGAACTTTAGCTCTAGTATCTTGATATGTATAATCACATGGAGTTCTAAAAGCAAGCTAATAGCATTATCTTCTTCAAGGTATGTATGGACAACTTTGAATGCCAATAACTGGCTTAGAAGAATTCTAGTAGATCTACATCAAAAGTAAGATGATGCAACTACTATTTTTTATGACAATAAGGCAACAATTGAAATGACTAAAAATCTTGCTTTCCATGGAAGAACAAAACATATTGACATCCGTTTACATTTTATTCGAGACTTGGTTGCAAAAATAATAAAAAAGTTCAGTTGAAGCACTAGTACTCATAAACATTAGTAGATATATTAACGGTCACTCAAGGGACAAGTTTGTTTACTTTAGATCTACTCTTCGTTTATATAGTTTTGAATTAAGGGGGAGTGCTGAAGAATGATTCAAAATAGTGTCTACTGTCTATCCCACGTTCTTTGTTTAGTCCAATTTTTTTAGGAAATGGTTACTAAATTGTATCATGGGTGAATCGACCCATATTTGTTAGTTCTTATTTTAGCGGTGAACGTGGATATAAATTAGTTGTTTTGTAACCTTATTTAAAATCATGTAGTCAGTTTATATGTGTGCTCCCATAAAAATTAGTTGGTTCTTATTTTCTTGATATCTTCTTTGCTCTATTTTTTTATTAACTGAGTAGAAAACAACCATCTTTTCCAACAAAAAGGACTATCCAGGCTGAAACAAATCCAACTATTGGAGGAAGATGACTATTCACGGGAGGAGGATTGTCCGCGCGGGAGGAGGGCTATCCGCACAGGAATAGTTACAGAGTCTACGAGTTAAGAAATGACGAACGGCGGTACTGTACATAATATATTTGATGTATTTCACTATTTTAGGTGTTAGAAAAGTAATATTTAAATTTAAGATGTTAGATATAAAAAATATTAAAGTATCAGATATTATGTATGTAAATCTCTCTAAAAATTAAAGCATAATCATATGTTCTTATTTTTTTCTTTTTATATACTTCTAAAAAAGAATTATAAAGATAAAGAATAAATGTGATTAAAATGAGCATAACTTCATTTGAATTCGTATTTAAGTATGTAATCAAATTACATTTATTTCTAAGTATTTTATTAAACAAAGCTTCCTAACATTATTCACAAGATAACAATACCAATGAAGCAATTATATGCAACACCAACAAAATTTTTGCCAATCCGATCATAAAACAATATTAATAACACTTTAATAATCTAATAGTTAAATCAACACTTATTCAACATATAAAATATTAAAAAATACTAATAAATAAATCATATTTAAAATATTTATCTTATATGTTGAATGGTGCTAATTAACTTTTGGATACCAAAATCATTAACAAATCATCATATGCCTAATAACCTAAACAAACACCTTCCTTCTACATTCTCACTTGGCGCTAGGCGATGTAAGCGGGAACAGCGTCAGGAGCTCCGGTTCAACGCTTCATTCCAGACCTGGGCGATGGATGTAAATAAAACCTCCTCTCTAATCGCCTTCTCCTCTTCCTCTCGTTCAGCTCGGCGCCGCCACCGCAGCCGGCACCTCGCCTTTCAGATATGGAAAGCACCGACATTTGCGTGGACGGCGAAACGATCGGGCTACCGCGACCGGGCGAAGTGAACACGAGCTCTGCTGCAGGAGGCCAGGGACCGATGCTTTCAGGACGGCTTGGAACGGGAGGCTTGCCGGCGTTCATGGAGCTTGAAGGCTGGACGGCGGACGCCGGCGAGCTTTGGGATGGGAATGGAGGAGGGAGGGTCGTCGTGGGGTCCGGTGAGGCGTTGAACGAGTTCCTTGAAGGTGGTGACATCGGTTTGTACGTAGGTAGTAGGCTGCGCAGGGGTTATGGTCGCCGGAGGATGTGGCGGCGGCGGCGGCGGCAGGCAGTTTCCATTGAGAAAGAGTTGGGCAGGAAGCTGACGCGATGCAGGACCTGCGTTCAAAATATGATATATATTTTATAAGACATTACATGCGGTGAGACGCGAAGGAAAGGAATGGAGGAGAACAATCCGTGCACGATATAGTTTAGCGGCCGGTTTACGTGGATAGTCCTCCACCCCGATTCTGATGCCCGAGTGGCATTTCTTATAACTGGTTCTGAAAAAGCTCTCAGTGGATGGTATATCTTAATTTTTTATTTTATAAAACAATCAAATAAATATATATATATATATATATATATATATATATATATATATATATATATATATATATATATATATATTATAATTTAATTATTTTTAGCTTTTTTTAACAATTATATATATATATATATATATATATATATATGTGTGTTAAAATCAAATTATTATAGATTTTATAAAAATAAAAAATATGAGTTTAAATTTTATTATGAATTTTAATACTTGAATGTCAATTGTAAATTAAAATTAGAAATGATTGATGGATAATTAAAAAAGCTCTTAACTTCTTTTGTTGAGGTAGTTTTTTGGAACACGGAAACGGATACGCACAGACGCACAGCTAAGAGAGAGAAGCTTTTCTTTCTTTTTTTAAATTTTTTTATTTTTTATTTTTGGAGGCTTTGACTGGTAAGTCTTCAATTCATGAAAGAGAGAGAAAGAGAGAGAGGAGAAAAGAGAGGAGGAAGAGAGAGAGAGAAGAGAGAGAGAGAGAGAGAGGGAGGAATGGACAGCAGCACGCGTTGGGGCATTGAAAGAAGGTGATGGTAGATGGTTCATACACCTAAAACACGAAAAAGCTTTCTTTTCTTATATTTGACCATGAAGTATGTAATCATAAATATTCTTATATAATTATATGTGTTTATATATATAAAGTTTGTGATTGTGTGAAGAAAATTTAATTTTTTATTCCTTTAGTTAGTTAGAGACCATTTTGTGAGAAAGCCGGATGTAATACTAAATAATAAGGTAAATAACGATATGCCTAAATAAATTCTGTAATTTTGTAAATCATCTTTTACTTAAGCCTAAAATTCAGACTCAATAATACATGTTTTTGTATTGGTGGGATTTTTATATTTGTGACCCTACTTTTCTTTTTAACACTTCAGCCTAATTATTTAGCCAATATGATATTTCATAATTGTTAAAAAAAAATTTTATAGCTATAGAGTAGCCTTTAGGTCTTAGTTTTGTACCAGAGTCTATCACACACACAGATAATAAGAAACACAATAAAAAATATCAGAAATTTTACATGGAAAAATTTCAGAAAAAAGGGAGAAAATCAGTGATCTAGTCTAACTAAAATATTTCACTATATATTTTATTTGAAATATAAAATTTTAATCTTTCGATAATGAGATTAGGACTTTATTTGAGAAAAGGTGTTTAACATCTTAGTTTTAGACAAAAATTAACATAAAGATAAGGGAAGGGTTGTAAGAGATACATGAGCTTTTACATGAAAAAAAAAAACACCACAGAGCCTGATCTTACTGAAATAATTTAACTAGTATATATCAATAGTTATAATTGATGGTTTCCCTTGTAACTAGGAAAAATATTGATACAACATACACAAATTACAAAAAATGGGCTCCCATATAAAAGTTGAAGGGACATCAAGGCATGGGAGTGATCATCAAGAGAGTGTGTCATGATCCACTTGATTATCTACCTTTGAAGAGAAGATGCCAGAGAAAAAGAAGCTTATAATATTATCCTGTCCCTGATGTTAAAAAATAAAGTTGATGTTGAAAATATTAGTCAATCTTATTGGTGAAAGCATGTCAATGTTGTGGATGATATGATAAAGTTGTCGATCTTCACCCTTAATGTTGATTATGTGTCACCGATCTTATAGGAAATGACATAAAACAATTTTGTAGCTGATGATATGCATCAAAGTTGATGATAGGGATGAACAAATCAATAGATGATGTAGCTGGGTGATAGTAGAACGAGAATATAACAAGATATAATTGTTGAGGGATCATAATCTGGTGATGAGGTAAAGAAAAGGTAGCAGGTAAATTGTGATCAAATAATTGTGATTAGATAATGACAGTCAGGCAATTGTAATTTGTAAATTATAGTGGGACGACCAAGGTCAGGAGTCTATAGTCATGCAATCATAATTGAATTTTTATCATATATTTTAATATTTGGATTGCACTTTCTTCTTTTGCATAAATTTAACTCATAAAGTATTTTTTTTTCTTTTGCCTAGAACTTAGAAACCACAAACAAGTTAAAGAATCATTTCAAATATGACCTTATCTTGGTGCCACGAATCGTTTCTCGTGTACTGCCCTTCTTATGTGCAGGTTGCCATAGCGCAAGTTTCTAATTCATAATGGGAAGAACTAATATATTTAAATGTGCTCATGCACACATATATATACAAATAAAAATTTTCTTAATTAGTGACTATTTCTAATAGCTTAAAAAAATTGGCAAGAGTTTCTTACCTTATTAGTAGAATATCAAAAGAATATGTTTTTATATATAGAACAATTAATCAAGCATTATTATTTGGGTCTTACTAATAAGACTGGGGATTTAAAATGCTTTTGTTATTCTATTAGAATATATGAGGAGAATATTCTTCATATAGACCTAATAATTAAACCATTATTATTTTGGACTTACTAATAAGATAAGTAATTAAAAAAATGATGGGGAGATTTAAAAAGCAATTGTTATTCTCTTAGAAGATGTGAGAAAAAATATTCCTCATATATGGAACAATTTAAAATACATCACTTTATGAATAATTAAATGGACTATTCTTCATCTTTTGAGATGCATTTTAAATCCCATTCTTGTTAAATGCAAAGATTTAATGGATTTCTTATACAAGTTTCTCCATCCAAAATATTTCATTTAAAAAGTTCTCAATAAAATAATTGAATCTCGAACAAATATGTAGCTATGAGCTAATCTTTTATAACAAAAAAAGTTCAATCTTGAGCAAATACATTGATATATATTAAGATACACAAAAAGTACAATAATACACATATCTATACTTGTGATTTATAGCAAAATATTCAATTTTGGATAAATACAAAGTTATGTATTTTCTTGAAAAAGAATACAATTATGTAATTGTGCCTTGCAGCATAGAAATTTGACATTTAATAAGTAAAAACCTGCATATTCTCTTATACTGAAATACTAGCAAATATATTTTAAATCTTTCTATCATTTTTAATTACTTAGCTTATTAGTATGGGCCAATCAATAATGTTTCAATTAATTTCATATAAAAAAATATTCCCCCAATATATTCTACAAGAATAACAAATGCATTTCAAATACTTCAATCATTTATTAATTACTTACTTTATTAGTAGATCCCAAATAATAATGATTCAATCAATTATTTTGTATGTATATCAATATATTCTCTTGATAAAAAAAGAATAATATTAAATATATATATATATATATATATGATATATATATATATATATATATATAAATATATATATTATATATATATATATAATGTATATAAATTATATATATCATTATATATGTATATAATATATTTTATATGTATATAACATATATGTATATGTATATAAAATGTATATGTATATATATGTATATGTATATATTACATATATGAGAAATATATATGTAATTTAATAAATATATATGTATTCATTATATATATAATATATATATGTATTAATAAATATACATGTATATGTATATACATATCTGTATATAAATATATTATAATGTATATCTATGATATATGTATATACATATATTATATATATATACATATACATGTATATACTTACATATATATATATATATGCTATATACATATATTATGTAGAAGCTTTATGGTTATCCACCTTTTGTATTTATGATAACATTTTCTATTATCTTCAATGACAAGAATTTTCATGAGTTTATTACATGAATTTATCCAATTTTGATTCAATTTTGAGAGCAAGGGTAATTTTGAAGGTACATAACATTAGAGTCAATTGTGAGTCATTAGATTGGAATAAATCATAGTAGTAATACAATCTTTAATATGTAGCTTAAATAATTGACCTATATGTGCATAAGTCAAAGTCAAGTACAATCAAATTGACGGACTTTAGAGATGACAAGCATAAATCAGCTCAAAATGTCGTGAAAATAAACGACCTCCGATCGATGAACGGACTTTGCCATGCATTCAAAACGTCGTTGATAATATAAATATTGAAAAATCTAACGCTCAATCAGTAAGCCAACTATCAATATGTCACATATCAAGTCGGGCGACGATGACCAAATAATTCCATTCGTGAAACCGATTATCGTTAGCTTCAAAACATCAAAACTATAAAATGAGACTTTCACACTTAATTTGGATTGCATAAAATAATAATCAAAGAATGCAAAGCAATTGAAATGAACTGACCCTCAAAATTCAAAATAACATCGATGAACGGATTCCATCGTCGTAATCGAAATTGGTCGGATATATATATATTGCACTTAATGATCAGATCGAAGCGCTGAAGTCGTCGCACACGCATATCGTTAGAGCAAATGAAGCCAAACAACCATTTCATAAAATTGATTGCCGTTAGCTTCAAAAGCAAATCAATCCAATGAGATTATCAACCAATTGATGAGTCTGCAAATGTCGAATGATTTGAAATGACAACGCGCAAATCGAGTAAATCACCGACGCCACCAAAATCAACTAAATGACCTCGATCAACGAACGATTTGCCATCATATTTAATGTCGAAATTGGTCAATATAAATATTTAAGGGATCAACCGCTCAAACGCGCCAACGCTTGCACGATATTAAGGTCAAGAGGCCGACATAAATCAAACGACTCGCTAAAATTGAAATGAGCTTCAAAAATAAATCTATCAAATAAGATATTCGACTTAATTGGACAAGTCTAAAATCGAAATAAAGCGGACGCATATTTTGAAATAAATTATGACGTACTTAAAAATATGAGCATAATGGATACACCATTCGTCGAACATCAAAATTACCTAAATTGATATATATATTACTATGTATATTTACTAAATAAAATTCAAATTAAAACCGTTTAATCAATTTAAAATTTATTTAAAATTCATAAATTATCCTCCCCCATGCTCAACCGTTCCACCCTATTTTCGATTTGGCTGATTCTATAAAAAAAAAACATTTAAATCTTCTCCTCCATTCCTACGTTCCAAGTCTTCTCCATTCCCACGCTCTGCACAGGTAATCCTCCCCTCTTAATTTCAGTTTCTGCGTCCGCCTCCGTTCAGTGCAAAACCGTGCATCCCTCCTCCACTTCGGCCGACGCACTGCATCAGCTCCGGCCGCTCAATCGTACCTGGCTCAGGCGCTGCACCTGCTCGCTCCCTCCGGCCTGCTCTGGTCCCACTGTCAGGCACCCTCCTTCTATCCCGTTGTCCTGCCGCTTCGCTACCCTGCATCCTGCACGCGCCTCGCTCTGAGAGACCTGCTTCTGCAACACATCTCGCTGGCATCCCTCCGACCTGCTTCCGCAGCTGGTCTTGCACCTGTGCTGTCCACTCACTTCTCCGCAAAGCCTTCCCGACTCCTTTTCCTGAACCTGCACGGCCTGCGCCTCCTGAGCCTGTTCCAACCGCCCAGCCTGCCAGCTGCTTTCTACAGCTGGTTCCCATTCTTCCTACAGCCCGCTTCTTTTCTGCAGCTCGAACCGTCATAATTTTGCTATTCAAGAACATCGAAGAATTCAAATCTCAGAACATTGATGATTCTTTCATTTTCATCGTTCTGCATAGATTCTTCACTTCATTAAAGAAAACATTATCAGAGCTAATTCTTCTTCGTTTTGTCCTCCTCACTTTATCCTTTCAATTTTTTGCTTCACAAGAAAGAAATCACAAGAGGAATTCTTCTTTCATTTTCATCATTCCTCATTACATTCCTAATTGCATACCCAAATGTTCTTTTCATTCAAAATACAAAAAATGAAACATGTGAGATCGTATAATAATATATATATATATATATATATATATATATATATATATATATATATATATATATATATATATATATATATATACATCTTGTGTTTTCTTGAAGGCTCACTCCAAAAGAGGCGATGAAAATTGGGTGGTGCAAAGACACCGCTCCCTATGCTCAACAGGGCATACCGAGTAAGCCAACATTATGTCGCCTACCTGATGAAATGTCAAGAATTTTGTTTAATTTCTAGACTTAGAAAAAAAGGGGAGGGGGGATGAATATACATTCCATTTGTCTTCTTTCAGGTTTGAAGGCCTCATTGTGCTCAAGAGGGCGCGATGAGATGAAAACTTGGTGGTGTGAAGACACTGCCATGCTCAAAAGGCATACCAGTAGAAAACACCTCGATGTACCTACTCTGATGGATGTGCCAAGATTTAAATTTTGTAAAAATTCAAGACTTAAACAAATTAAATAAATTACCTAAACTTAAGTCAAACAAAGAATATATGATAAATATGAAGATAAATGTTAAATCAAAGAGAAATATATTTTAAGAAAATTTTGAAAATAATAACACTCATTTAAAATGCATGTAAAATTCAAGAGCTAATATTAAACTCACAAATAATGATTCTCTACTTAAATTAAAGATAAAGTTTCTCTTTATTCAAATTCTCCAAAAGTAAACAAGAAAATTGGGAGACAAATGTCAAACTCATAATTTATAATAAATTTGAAGTCTAGTTTTAAATAAATATGAATTTGATGTCTATTAAGGATAAATTTATGTTGATTTGAACTTTTTATGTGATAAATTTCTTTGAAAATTCAAAATGTTAAATTCATAAACAAGTAATCAATATGAACAATATTAATTGAGAATTTGAAATCACATTTAAATCTCAAATAAAGTAAAGATCTCAATGAATATTAAATGACAAATAATTTGAGTTAAATATCAATTCCAAATTGAGAATAAAATTGAAGAATTAAACTTTCATATACAAATTCAATTAGAACTCATGATTACCATGAATGTGGCCTTTAAAAGGATCATTGGATTTATGTTTAAAGCTTTGAAGCATAAGAGATAAATTAAATGCTATTTTCAAGTTAAAGTAAAAATAAAATGAATTTCAAAGAGATTTTCATAAAGATAAGCAACAAAGTATAACTAAGGCTCATAAAGACTACAAGCCAAATAATATCTAAATAAATTTATCAATATATATCGCCACGATGCAACTTTTGCAAGGTAGACATACTAAATCAAAATCTATAAAATCATGGCTTCCTTTAATTAAAATTAAGGAACTTCATTCTAAATTATAATTTTCAAAATCAACGAAATCACTAATTAGGCGAAATTAGCTAAGCTATAAATGCATGTATGTGCTCAAACATAGAGATTTTAAGTGTAAATTTTAATGCAAAAAAGACGGCTAAATTGAATAAAATAAAAAATACAAAATCAATCTCATAATTAAATAAAATTATATTAAATTATAAATACACGATGGGCCCCAACACTATGTGAATGCTTAAATTCAAGTGTCTAGGATGTCATGAGTTGCTTCCGTTTAGTCTTAGACTGGTTGGTTAACAAAACCTAAAAAATATAATAAGAGTTTCAAATGTGAAATATTTAGAAATTATTCGATAGTAGATCTAATCCTCTATTAGCCTAAACAGAGTTGACAAGATCTAAAACTCTTAAACATATTCAAATAAATCAATTTTTTAAAAAATCAAATCAAAATCAAAAAACTACTTAAATGAAATCTATCATTAAAACTTAAATCAAACTCAATCTATCCACCTTCAATTGTTGGGTGAAAAAATTAAGAAAACTCTAGCTCACAAAGGAGCCAATGTCAAATCAAGTGTTACTATGTTCACTCTCAATCAATCTCACGCGTATGGCCCTGTCCTGACTGCTGAGGCTCCACAAATAAAGTGCTTATGACCGAGTCCTCCGACGTGGTTTTGGCCGTTGGCTCCATTATATTACGATCAATGACGTAATATGCTAATGGCTCTACTTGAGTTGTGAATCATAGGTATACTTGATAGAAAAACCCTCACAAGGGTACTTAAGCCTATCTCCTATACAAACACCACCTAGTCTACAAGAATTTCTTGGATGACATAACTCATGTGTTTTGATGATGATCCTTCTACCGGTCGACTACCTCCTCTGATTAAGTAGACTAGACTATGACCGCCCGTGATAATAACCATGGGATCTAGACGGTCATCATTCCCCAACCATCCAAGTTTAAAATGATGAATTTCATAATCTAAATTCAAAACTCCATATGTTGCTACTATAAGCTATGCATTTAATGATCTAATGACTAGCCTTTAATCAAAGTTCTCTCACTTAGAGAGGGTAATTAACTATGCTTGCCTATAGGAAACAAACCAGATCTAAAGTCCTCACAAAATGAGAGAGAAATCTCGGGTTTTATCTACTATTCCATCTACCTTCTAAAAAATTACAACATTCAAATCACTCTTCAATATCAACCAATTCAATTTATCGAGAGGTTGGGAAATTTTGAGCCCAAGATTGACTCTTGTGGATTCTCTTTCCATCTTTGGCTAATATATGTGCTATAGTAGCAATAAAATTTTTGAAAATTCAAAACAAAATGATGATTTAAGTGTGTAATAAATTCAATATGAAGCTCTATGTAGAATGAATCATTCTATATATATCTTTATTACACCATTATTTTGTTATGTCTCGATCTTGAAAGTATGAAATAATAATTGCTAATTACTAATCCCCATCTTTCACTTTCACGTAAAATGGATCTACAAAGCATTCCTTTCACTTTCATAGGTGTGGGCAACATCTACCCACAACATGTCATCAACATAGGTGATGTCAAGGCTACCATTCAATTTAGTAGCTTGAATTTTTTGGTTATCGTAGCTGCAACTCCTGAAGTACCCACTCGTGGTACATTCGTCTGAGGCCATGCTGGAAGGTCTCAAGTTACTAAAACTCTTTCTAGCCACATGTGCCAATAAGTTCAATACCAACCACTGGAGTTCTCCGACAGAGAAAAGACTAGGTCAATCAAGCTCTGATGAAAAGAAATGTCAATGGAAAATTAGGTCTTTAATTCCTGGTACAATATTGCACATTGAACCTTTGTACTGAAAAGCATGATCATGAAGCTTCCTCATTAGGAAGCAAATTAACCGGAAGAAAGAGAAGAAGGAGAAATGCCGAGGGCTAATAGATCCTTTGAACGACCTAGAACAAACATACCGCCAGCAAGTATTCCTACCCACAACTTTGATAATCTAAAGTGGGTAAAGAGAATATTCTACCGGGTGAAATAAAGCCTTTTCTAGAAGAACCAACCAGTCAAGCTCCACCACCAAAGGAGACACCAAACACCGCAGGATACATAAAGTTCTCAAAGTAGCCAAGGATAAAGGTCTAATGAAAAGAAGATTTCAGAGGCCTGTGGTGATGAAAAATACTGAAGCTCCACCAAGAAAGTTGCCATCTCTTCTGGTAACTAGCCAGCAAGCCCAATACGCTTCGCATGGTGAGCATCAAAGCATGACACTTGGACCTCGTGTCCAAGAATCCCAAAAAGGTCCGAAAAAGGATAAATATGGAGGCCAAGGCCCATAATGAAACTTTGAATAATGGAAGAGGACATGACATATACTCAAAAAATTTGCCTCAAAATCATCAAGTGGATACCCAAAATAAAGGATATCATCGATGAAAGACATGATGGTCGACACCTGGAGAATCCTCTAGGGGATCCCATCGATCGTTTCACCCCACAAGAGAAGGTTGACTTGATGTCCTTTAATAGAAGTATTTGTCACATTGAACTAGAGATCCACTAAAACATCGATCAAAAATTTGTGTACAAGAAGAAAATAATGAAGAGAACACTATGAAAGTGGAAGTTGTCTATATGATAAAAGATATAGATGAACTTTCCGCTCAGCACTATCAACAACAACATGGATATAGGGAATTTGAACCTGTATTTGATGCTTATGAAGAAGAGTCTTCACTGAAGTAAATAGAATACAGATCTTCCAGCTTTACTGAAGATGAGGAAGAAGAAGACTAGAATGAGAATGAGATCATGGGTGTCAAAGCTATTTATATGATTGAACCAGGAAATGATCAGCCTGGTACACACTTTTATAATCAGTGTTGTCATACAACCCAACAATAGTTATCTGAAATGCACAAGGAGAAGGACAATCAAGTTCTTCCCTAAAATGAGCAAGGAGCAAAAACAACAAGAAATAAGAAGAAGAAGAAGATCGATTGATGCCATGGCACCAGAGAGTAAAGAGAGAAAGCATCAAAAAGTCAAAGACAAGGAGATTGCATAACTTGGTACCAAAATGAATGATATGATGGTACAAATGAACATCATGATGGAGATGTTGTAGAAGAATATCACATCAAGTGCAGCACTTATTTTGTCTGCTAATCAACAGAGCTAATAATACAACTTCTATACCACCAACCACTGTGGTACCTCAAGCTCCTACAGTACATGCTACGCATGAAGCAAGGAACGAAGTTAACCCACTACCTCTCCAAGCGACAATTCAAAATCGGGCTAGCACACTGGGGAATGGTAATAATTGCTAAACTAGAAATGATAATCAATGAAAAGATAAAGGCAGTCATAGCCTCAAAGCTTTGAAAAGCTAGGTAAGTAAGGTCCCTTACCCTTGAATATGATCAAGTGTCATACGAAGGTTACTCAGTGCCAAAATTTAATACTTTTAGCGGGCTTGGTAATCCAAAGCAACATCTGGCCCAATTTAAGGCTACTTGTGGTAACACAGGAGGGAATGATGCACTGCTTTTCCATCAATTTATTAGTAGAATTTCACCGCTAATGGTATGCAGAAAATAAGTTAAAATATTTGCTGAATTATATATTTGTGAAGAGGTTCATCAGTGCAATCAAGAAAATCACAATCGCTGACCTTGGCTTGCTGAAAAGGAAGAAAGATGAGTTAGTGACAAAATTCATAAGTTGTTGGCGCAACCTAAATATAAAGTGCGAGCAACAATTGAATGAAAAATATGCGATCTAATTGCTAATGGGTAACATGGATGATAAATTGACACCATTTCTATGCATGATTAACATTCAGACTTCGATAGGGTGGCTAAATTCAAAAAGCTGAATCGCCCTAAGTCTAAAATTTATGCAGATAAAACAAAGAGAAACAAACCTTTAGACTCAAGAAGAAATGAAATTTATGCCGCTTCATATAGCTCAAATTATGAAAAGTGGGTGATATATAACGTAGATAAAGGAAAGCAGCCAATGTATAATGATGATAAGGGAAAGAACTCTTTATTCTAATCCATACCAAAATTGGTATTAGAGGTAATGATAAACCTCAAACTTTTCTAAGTGGTGAGGAGCGTCCAAAATAAGTAACAAGAGATGATGAGCGAATGCGACCATCTTTTAAAGAAAAGATGAACAAAGAATATTCCTTTAGAAGGGACATTGTGGCTAAATTGTTTCGGCAAGCAGTCAAAGCTGGTCTACATTTAACAAAAATTAAAAGGTTTGAAGAAGTTGATCAAGTCAGCAATCCAAATTACTGTTCCTATCATCAAATGATCAGTCACCATATCGAAGACTGTTATTTCTTCAAAGATTAGCTAGAAAGGAAGTATCGGTAAGGTGAATTTACACTATCAGATAGTGTTCTAGTCAACCCAAAAAGAGAGTCTACAGGGATGATTATGTCCTCTTCGTATCATCCAATAAAGACAAAGAAGGAGAATCAGGAAGAAAATGTTAGTCAAAAGATGAAGATGTTGAAGCAGCTAAAAGACGCCCCTAGTGTTAAGTGGAAATCACCACTTGAACCTATATTGACTTAAGAGATGCTAAACCAAGTATTTGGGCTTCTAAGATTGATAAGGCTACTTCACAACATGAGAAGCGCCTACTAAATGCCTCATAAATCAAAGAAGTTAAGAAAAGAAGATCAAGAAGAGAACTATAACTCAAAAGATCATTAATAATCTAGAGAGTATCACCACCAAGAAGACACCATTTAGCTTGCGACTTCATGCCTAAACTTCACATTGAATCGGATGAAGAAGATAATGGTGAATCTTGTCCAGAGACATGTCAATCATCTGTGATGTCGGATGTTCTTCAACATCGCTTACTAAAATGACAAGGGTAGTCGACAAACTGACCAACCCATCAAAATTTTTATCGTGAAAGCAAGAAGAGCCGAGGAGCTATGAAATTTTGTTTAATGACTCAACAAGAAAATAATAGATGAAGATTTATGTTTTCACGATGGAGAAGAGTCAGACTCATCCATATCATCACGTATGAAATGTATGATGTTGAAAAATGAGTCTAGCCCTTTGGCCAATCTTCCTGAAGAAGAAGGGAATTTAAAGAAACCTCTTCAAGAATCAGCAAGATAAGGTGATTCAGTTGAGAAGTGGTAAAGTCTTACCACCTTCATCAAAAGGGAAATGCAAATAAAGATAAAGGAAAAATAAATTGAAGTCAACGAAGATATTATTCCCAAATCCTAGAATAAAGCCTAAATCAGTGAGAAGATAGATTATAATATTCTATCACATCGAGAAAGATCCTGCATAATTATGTGTGTAGCTCTCTTGATGTCAAAAGACCTCAGAAACTTTGATACGTGCTCTCAAAGATCCGGAGAGTTATGAAGCTTACTTTGCTGAAAAATGCATGATCGAAGCATTGCAAACTCAAGATCTCCCAGTAATCACATTTTTGAAGAAGATCTTATGTTGGGAACGACATATCACAATCATCCTCTATATGTTACTACAAAGAGTGATGACATCTCGATCAGCCGAATATTGATTGATCCAGGCTTTTCTATAAATCTTATGAGTCTAAAGGTATTAAGAGGATTATCACTTGATATCCAACATCTTGGGAGAGATAAGTTGATGGTTCATGGTTTCAATGAAAAGGGCGAAAAACCCTGGGTTCTTTTATTCTCCTGCTCAAGTTTTAGGATTTATATACAGAAGCCAAGTTTCATGTAATCGATACCGATACATCATTTAAAGCTCGGGTCTGGTTGCATGAGTATGGCATGATCCCATCAACTATGCATCAATGTATGAAGTATCTAAAAGATGAAGAAGAATTCAGAATTCCCAGTAACCTACAACCATTCTCTGTCAATGAAGCAAAGATCTATGATGATGCAAAATATTTCATCCTCAAAGAGCCTAAGCCAACAGAGCCTCTTGAAGCGGTAGCATCCACTTCAGGAACTAAAAATAAATTTAAGTGAAAGAGCAAAAGGAAGAAAGAAGGCAATGCCGACTCTCCTAAAGCACTTGATTGCACCTAAAAAGAAAATTAGTTCCTCATTTGGGAAGTGACACGAAGAAGATATTCCTATCAAACCTAAGGGAACTTATAAGCTTTCAAGAAAGGTAAGTGAAATAAGTGATTCGATTTGACTATGATTTTGAATCTACTTATGGAAATAGAGTTCGATGGTCAAGAGGATATAGCTCACTTGGTGAGTCGATGACTCACTCAAAATTATACCCATCCCTCAGATACTTCAAAGAAATCACTCCACTGAGGTTCAATATTGAAGAATTGATAACATTCTATATGTGAGTGAGAGTGGCGGAGCAGAACTCTATTTTACAAATCAAGAGTCTCACCTCAAATTTTGAACCGCTCAACATGAAAATTCGATGAGATACCAACAAGAATACCAATATACTATCCACAGAAATTATGAAGAATGATGCATAAGCTTGGAATTCATATTGGAACTACTAAACATAAGACTCAAATCTTTAACAAGATGTGGAGCCAAAGAAGTCCTCAAGCATCACGAAGAAGTGATAAGTTTATCACTAAAGGTCTTGGGTTCATCCACATCTCATCAAGATAATTATAATATAATAGAAGCGAGATTGAGACTCAATAGTGATGAAGAAGATGATTCCATGAAATTCTTCTTAAAAAATGATGAAGAAGTAGGAAGAACTCAAGATGGTGGACAACAAATCTACTATGGATGAACTTAAAGAAATCAACCTAGGAGGAGATGATCCCCCCCAACTTTCGCTTTTTCTACGATGAGAAAGTTGAAGAGCTAAAATGCTACTTTGAATTCGGATTGATTTTGACATATTATGAAATGCCGTGCTTATCCTAATGTGATGTTAATAAACTATTAAACCAAATGTGATGCGTTAAATAAGCTCCTAGGCGAATGAGATTGAGATTGAAGAATGTAACGAAACTAAAAAGCTAAGAAATAAAGGCTTCATCGGAGGAGAAGTATGCATTGGATAGCCAACATTGTCCTAGAAAGAAGAATGGCCAAATCCTCTGCATTGACTTCGGGACTTAAATAAGATGACTCTTTCCAATATCGAACTACTAGTGGACAATACTTCCAACTATGACATGTTCTCATTTATGGATGGATCATCGATACAATCAAATCAAAATGGCACGAAGATGAAAACATATCATTCTAATATTGCATCTATTGTTACATGGTCATGCCCTTTGGCTTGAAAAATACTGGAGCTACATACCAAAGAGTCATGATATGTATTTTTAATGAGTTGATTCATCAAAAGGTGGAATGTTATGTTGATTTGGTGGTGAAAAGCTTAAATCATGAAAATCACTTTGAAGACTTGAGAATTGTATGAGAGAATAAAATATGATCTCAAGATGAATCCTCTAAAATGTGCATTCGGGTATCCTCCGAAAAATTTCTGGGTACATTGTACATCATAGAGGTATTGAAATAGATCCTCTAAAATCAAGGCAATTGTGGAGATGCCTCCACCAAAAGAGCCCCATTCTTTACAAGGACAGCCGCATTCATCCGTCGATTTATATCAAACTTATCAGGATGTTATCAACCATTTGCAAGGTTAATGAAGAAGGATGCTCCATTCAAGTGGGACAAGGAGTGCCAAGAAGCCTTCAATAGCATTAAAAGCTACTTGTTAAATCCACCAATCCTTGAGCCTACTCCTGGAAGCCCCTCATTCTATACAGCACATTAGAAGAGTCCCTTGAGCATTATTGGCACAACATGAAGAAAGCAAAGAGAATGTTTTATTATATCAGAGGTCGATTGAGTAGAAATGAGATACTCCAATAGAAGCTTTTAGCATTGATCTTTGTCCAAAAAAGCTTCATCATTATATGTTATCTCACAAGATTACCCTCATCTCAAGGATCAATAAGTACTTGATGACAAGACCAAAGATTGATAGGTCGCTTGGCAAGATGGGTAGTATTGCTTTTACAATTTGATATCACATATGTCTTAGAGCGGTGAAGGCAAATGTAATTTCATTTTCTCAATGAATTTGCCGATGAAAATTCAAAAAGAAAAATCACAAATTGGAAAATGATGGAGCCTCATCGATCAAACAAGTCAATCTAAATTTCAAGAGTAGAGCGAAATCGCCTCTTCATAACACCGGAATGAGGGATAATGAGGGCGATCATGGTAATGAAGGCGAATATGAAGCATTATGAAGCGAAATTTTTTAAGCATTTAAAACTTGCATTTTTTTCTTAGCGATTATTATAAATTACTTGGCATGATCGCTCCAGTTAGCTTTCTATAGAGAGCTTATGAAGCGATACCAAATATCACACACTAACTCGAGTCTCATTCCGAGAATAGCAAAGTACTTAAAGAAATGACAAGTATGAATGGTGATTATGTGATGAGTTACTCGAAGTCTAGAAGCTAGTAAAATATCAATCCCTTGAAGGTAGATGGGTTATCAAATCTGACCCAGCAGGATGCGACTTAGGTTGCTTTTCATACTCCCCAAAATCAATAAGAAGTTGTACCAAGAAGAGCTAAGAATGATATTGCTTTAGAAAAGTAGTGTGAAGCCTTTACGGTAGAAGAGTCACATGATTGAGGCAACCCTTCATCCATACTTTAAAGAAGAAAACTAAATAATAAATCGGTAGTTTAAATCGAGAAGAGATGTTATATGCTTTTGTCAACAACATTTTATATCATAGATCCTTTGAACAAATATGGCTACGATGCACAAAATATAGATAGCAAAGTGATGGTTGAAGTTCATGAAGGACTTTGGTGCACATCAGTCAAGTCCCAAGATGGCAGTAAAGATCAAAAGGATGGCTATTATTGGTCATCTATGGTGAGAATCATGTTAAGTATGAGTGTCATGACTGAGGAATCTCATCCATCAACCTCCAAATCCATTACACCCCAATAATAGCATCGCCATTCATGTTGGGGTATAAATATAATTGAACCAATTGATCCATTTTGGACGCTTCATCTAGACAGCGGATTATTTCTTCAAGTGAAATACTCCATTTAAAGAAGTTCTCTGAAAGTGATTAACTTCTTCATATAATATGGTCTATAGATTTGGAGTGCCACACCGAATAATTTCTGACATTGGCACATCCTTTAAAAGTGCAAGGATTTATAGATTCGTCGATCGACACAAAATTGATTGGCGATATTCTTCAAAATACAATCCAAGAGAAAATGGCTTGGTGGAAGCCTTCAATAAGACATTAATCAAGCTGCTCATGAAGATCCTTACTAAAATAAAAGAGAATGGCATACCAAGAAAATAGAGGATCTATGGTGTCGAACTACACAAGATGCCACTAAAGCCACTCCCTATTCATTGGTATTTGGCTGCGCAGTTCTTACCCGAGTTGAGTTGCCTTCCGGTAGCCATCCAATACAATCTAGCGAAGATCAAAATGCTCATCGAGAATGGAGGAACTTCGATGAATTTGCAAGCTCATCAAAATCTGGAAGTCGAAAAGATGTCTAGGGCTTTTGACCATATGTGCGCGAACATTCCAAAAGGAGAATTGGTCTAGTGAAGGAAATTATTCATAATCAAAAATTTGGCAAATTTAAGCCTACGGGAAGGCCTTTTGTTATTGAAAAAAATCAGGAGGGGCATACCAACTCATCAACCTAAAGGGTGAAAGACCAATACCGCCAATTAATGGTCGATACTTGAAAAAGTATTATACATGATGACTACATTCTCGAGGTACAATAGAAATCTCCCTGCAAAATATGGGGTATTTTTTTTAGTATATCTACTTAGGTCAACATCGTGCTTCATGCCGAGATCCCTAAATAAACATACTATAGATGAATAACTTTTTTGTGTAAATTCACCTTTTACACAGGGGACATTTTAGATATATATATATATATATATATATATATATATATATATATATATATATATATATATATATGAAATTATTATATGTTAAAATCCCCTTTAGAGTATATCAATTCAAATATTGATGTATTTGTATATTTCTATCTTGAAAATTCTCCTAAATGTACTTTAGAATTCCCCCTGCAAGATAGGAGCATTTTTTTAAGTTTATGTTTAATTTATTTGAGTTGACATCATGCTATAAGATGAGATCCTCGAATATATGCTGATTCAGGTTGACATCGAGCATTACACCGAAATATCTGAATATATCTATAATTATCATTGTTAAGTTGCATGTTCTTGCAGGAATAAAAAAATTTATTTCTATGCATGAAAAGATAGCCCTGAATGTCAAGAAATTTATCTCTCATATTTGCCAAAATTCGGGATTAAATTGGAGAACATCGATGATCATCTCAAGTCTAGGATGGGTTCTAAAGGTCAGAATGATCTAAATCCCATGGTCAGGGTTCGACGGCGCTCTCACTTAATGGGCAAGAAAAGGTCACGTGAAAAAGCCCCGTTCATCGGTCGATGAAAAACCAACCCAACCTTAAGTTGAAGACTGGGTTCTCAAGGTCAAACTCAACAAATATGGCCAATATGAGGGAGTTGGCTTTTCACTCAACAGAAAAGAAAGTAGTGAAAGAGCAGAGCCATGCTTGTCAGTTCAATGATGATAATTATTCAATCTAAAACCAGATCCAACTTAGCGATTATAAGTAACCAAGATCCAAGAGCTCTTTTTACTCGATCAATAGATCAAGGCAATATGAGGAAATGCTCAATTCAGGGCTACCTCAAATCAATCTATATATTATCCGCAGGGTGATATCTCAATTTATTCTCAAATGATTTGATCAAAGCATCGAGCATCAATCCAATCTCCTATCAAGTCAAGTCCAAGCAAAAACAAGGCCAGGAAGCAATTCCATAGTTCAAACAAAACGGAAGGAATTTTGTGGTTATTGCGTTAAAGCACCGTTGCTAGACTAATTTAATATTGACCTATATAAGGAAGGCTGGGTCATCGTATGTACCCTTCAAGAATCCATCAGCGGCCGAGTTCATGGAGTGCATACACTTCACGAGTCAATAAGGGACAAATCAGTCGGGTCTTTCATCAAGTCCATCGAGCTTAAAGCTAAGATGGAAGAATTTCAAATCCAAACGCACGATCAATTCCTCGGTGAATCCTTCATCAAATAAATAAGCCAATTCCTCCATCAAACCCAACCAAGCATGAAACCCAGGGTTGGAGGTTCAAATCTACCAATGACATAAAAGAAAAGATCTTCCAACAGTCATTGAAATAGATAGTAGATGGTGTAAGAACTCTTATCTATCGACATACGCAATTTTGACAAATGGTCAATCCCATCATTTAGCATGTCACAATAAGGTAGCATCTTAATGATAAATCTGTCAAAGCTTCAAGCTATCAAAGCTTTAATGATCCAGAAGTTATATGCAATGGTCAACTAGTTTTCAATAAACGTGACTAGCTCCATACGCGAATCATATTTATTGGGGGGCATTTATTGACCTCCATATGTGTGCCATAATTCAAAGTCAAGTCTACAAATCAATTGATGGACTTGAGGATGTGGCGATGCACGTAAATTTTCAAATGCGAGAGGCGTCACTAAAATGGTCAAAATGACCTCGATTGATGAGGACTTGAATGCGTGTTCAAGAATCGAGAATTGATTAGTATATAAATGTATTGAAATCTAATCGATGAAATGTATCGGCCTCCGATGCTCGACCGGCGTAGTATGACGATGACCAAACGACATTCGTTCGAGAAATTGATCAATTGTTAGTTTTGAAACATCAAAAACTATGAGAATTCCGCTTAATTGACGGTGTCAAATGTCAAATAATCGGCCGGTGAGCCGATTGAGGTACAGAATGCATGTAGGACGTCTCGAAAATAGTGAAATGACTTAGATCAATGAACATACTTCACCATCACATTCAAAATGTTGAAATTGGAATTCGGGGATATCGTAATATTGATCTTAATTGATGGCTCGGTCATCGATATGGCAGCGCATCAGTTAGGAGAATGCGGCATCGCCAGCCAAACGACTCACATTCATGAAATTGATTGCGTTGTAAGTTTTGAAATGTTAAAATCAATCAATGAAATCGGTGCTCAATTCGGATGAGTCACATTGCAAATGTCGAGATAATTTGAAATGACAACAAATCGGTGGGGGCTGCGTTCCCAAAATTAACTCAAATGACCTCCGATCGACTAATGGACTTCTCCATCGTGTTTAAAACATTGAAACTGGTCAAAATATAAATATTGTGTAACTTGAGGATCAATTGTTCAAGCGCTTGAGTCGTCCGATATCTACTCTTAGCGATATATAAATACGAAATCACAAACCATATTAACGACTCAGTTCATGAATTGATTCATTATTAAACTTCAAAATATCAAATATATTGATAAGACTATTTGCACTTAATTCAGACCGATGCGCACAAAATTGACCGAAAATGACGACGATATTTTGAAAGTGAAATGGACTGATTGAAGTCGGCTTGAAATTAAATGGCATTAGATTACAAGCGAACAGAATTAATTCACGTTCGACATTTAAAATTACCTTAAATTATTATATATATATTGATTATGTGTATTTATCGGTATAAAATTCAAATTAAAAATGTTTAATCAATTTAAAATCCCTAAATTAGCCTCCTGCTTATCAGCCGTTTCCTTCCTATTCTTCAAAAAAAGAAAAAAAGCTTCCAAGTCTTCTCTCCTCCATTCCTACGTTCCAAGTCTTCTCCCCATTCCCATGCTCTACACAAGTAATCCTCTCTCCCCTCTCAATTTCCACTACTCCTGCCTCCGTCCCGCCTCTGTTCTACGCAAAACCATGCATCCTGCCTCCACTCTAGCTGATAGCAGCACGTGCCTCAGTCCATCGGGATGGTACCGCTCCTGCCCTGCACCGCTCTGCTCCTCACTGCGTCCCACGCTCCCGCGTCCGGCCCGCTCCGCTCTACTCCGGCCCGTGCGCTAAAGAGAATTAAATCAAATGAAAAAGTAGAAAATGATTTATTTTAGTGTTTGTAGTTCTGTATAAAAATAAGTTTTTATAGTTAATTAGATTTTAAAAGAATGAGAGTTTTTTTAAAGAAAATTCTTGATTAAAAAAATTGATTTTCACCTCTATAGCCTTCAAAGTTTATTTTTAAGGAGGGTCAAATTGAAAAATCAAATGAGAATGATTCAATGAGGGGTTCTTTTCGAATGCCAATCAGAATGAGTATGAAATACCTTAGATAATATAATGTCTAGAAAGCATTTCAACCTATTATACTATTGAAATTTATATTTTTGAAATTGAATTTTTTTGCTATTTTGAGTTTATATTTTATTAAAAAGTTAGAGTTTAGATTCTCACAACATAAGATTGCAGAAATATTTAAGAGTTAAAGATTTATTCTCGTAGTAAATGAGATGCTTCAAAACTTAAATTCTTAATATACTTATGACCATGAGGCCGGTCTTATAAATGCAAGATATTTTGGCTATTATATTCATGAATGGAAGTTAAGAGTCTAAACTGCTTAATTCTAATATCATGATTGACATATTATGCTTCTAGCTAATGCAACAATTTTTTATTTTTTTAATACGTTTGACTATTAATTTTAGTTGAGGATTTTGAATATGTAAATCATGCCTAAAATGAGATACAATTAGAAATGAGTCATGAGCCAAATTAAAAGAGAAGATAGATGTCTTCTCGAAAGGTGGTTATCGTTACAAGTCAAACACTCCCTTATATGAGTGGAAGAACGACCCAATTCTAGGATTTGAAAAAAAAAATGCAATTATGGTTCACAATTCTAGAGTTTTTAGTTGATTTTAGTTTTTATTCCTAAGACTTTAGTTTATGAAGGTATGAGTTGTTTTATTTTTATGTTTAAGATTGTTTAACTTAATGGAGTAGAAAAATTAAATTTCTTATGAGCCTGATGTATCCAGGCTTTCATTATAGAACATAGAAACTTAAAAAATATATGCAGTTCTATTATGCATCTTAAAATAAATCAAATCAAACAAATTATTTAAATTGGTAGGTGCGGCCGGGTACCGCTGTATATATCGGAAGAAAAGAAAAAATGGATAGTCGAGCTTCGCCTTATACAACATGGCCTAAAACTAAATTTTGACTTGTGTGTCTTCTTTTGTACTTCTTCAGGATCATCACCTTCTTTAAGGGTCTCCTTAGGCTCTATGGGGACCATCAACTGGCACAGTCAGCTCCTGTTAATCCTAAAAACTTATAGATCCTAACTTAATTCTAAGATTAAATTACATTCAAAAAATTCTAAAATAAAATCTTAAATTAGTGAGTAAACAATCTTAATCAACCAGACTAAAATAGTATATCACAAAATAAAAAAATATCACATCATAAAATATATCATCATCCTAACTTAAATTTAGGATTAGTGATCTAGTATTCTAGTGTGTGAAAAAAAGGTTTTGTGTTGTCAGTTTGTACTAGGCTTCTTTTAATGTGAGTTTGATTTGATTTACCGTTAGGTGATTTCACTTTAAATGATTTAATTAATTTTAAAATTTTATTTCTAATTTTAATTCATCATATATTTATTGGGATATAATTTAGTTTCTTATATTTTCAAGAGTGATAAATGAATAAGTTTTACTCGAGATAAAACCTCTCCAATTCAACACCCTACTTCTAATATGAAATTTTTTTAAATGGATCGAAAATTCAAATCTCTTATGTCTAACAAGTTTTGATAAGGTTTTAATTAATTTTAAATTTATTTCTTTCTTTTACTTTTCATAATAATCCTTTCATAAATACGCTATTGTTAGACCAGTTGTTTGAGTTATTAATTCATCATTTGGACTAGTAACTCTATGATATTGAGTGTCCAAACTATATATCTTATAATTGGTTATTATAAAAAGTTTAAATTAATATTTATGTTTTATTAATGTTTATATAATTTGACCAATAATTTAAATTAAACTTCTTTTGATTGTTTAGTTTAAGCTCAATTTCAATTTTTATTGTTAAAGTTAGTTAGGTTTTCATTATTTTATGTTTATTAAGTTAATTAATTTGATTTCATTATTATTTATATTTGTGTTTTCATATTTGAAATTGAATAGTTTAATAAATTAATTTACAAATTTTGGATTGATTTATTTCATAGTTTATTATTTATTACTTAACGATTAGATTATTCATTCTTTTTTTTTTTTAACATTTCAATTTATTCAAATGATTTCATCGAAGTTAAAATTGATTTATTTCACTTAATTTATGTTTATTTAATGTTCAATTTCAGATTAGCTATTACATTTAATCTATAATTATTTATATATTTATATTTTAGTTTGTTTGATTTTAATTTCTTTAATTTTTCTTTAACTTTAATTGTGAAATTTTTGAGATTAATTAACTTCAAACAAATTAAAAGAATTTTCTTAAGTATTTTGATGTTATTAAAAATATTTCAAATGTTTTTTTTTATGAATTTTTATAATTTTTATGATTTTTTATATATTATTAAATTTGAATTGACCTAGAACTTCAAAAATTGATACTTTTTAATCTAGAAGTTATTTTGATTTATAATTCTTATCATACATAGGTTTTCATGCCAATTTTACATAAAATTACATTTCAATTAGAGGGTATTGTAATACTAAATAAGGTTTATTATTTTCAATAAATTCTAAATTAAGTTTAAAATATATAATATCATTTGGGGCTTTAATTTTCCTAAATTCTCTTCTAAATTATAAATTAAAGAGGTTTTATTTAAAAATTTTAGATTATTGGTTGTTTTATTATGATTTATTAAAATTTAGCTCATTTAAATGAATCAATTAATTCAATTAATCTCTAATTAAATGATCTTTGAGGGGTTTTTTTTTTTCAAGAGTTTGATATTTTTCATAAGTTCATCGATATCATTTAAGATGTTTTAAATTATTTTCATATTTTTCTTTATTTTTTATTTTATAAATTAATTATTTTATTTAAATTAAATATTTGCGCTTAGAGATTTTATATCTTTTGATTCAATTAACTTTGACCCTTGAAAATTTTATTTCAGGCAAGTTTTAATTTCAATTTCATTTTTGTGAAAGTTTCAAATCAATTGAATTATTATTTTGAGTATAACTAATATTTGATTATTTTCATTAAATTTCAAATTCAATTAAAATTATGCATAACAAATTAGAGATTTTATTTTTTCTTTATTCTTCTCTAGAATATGAATCCAAGGATGGTTAATATATATATATTTTAAAGATTTTTGGTTGAATTGTGATAATTTATTGAAGTTCTGGTTATTTATTTGTAATAATTATTATTTTAATTGTAATTCAGAATTTTTAGATTTAGTGGGTTTCAGAATAGTTTAATAATTTTATAGGATTCATTGGTATTAATTAAGATATTTAAGTTGTCTCCATATTTTTTCTTAATTTTCTCAGGTTAATATTAATTATTTTATTAAATTAGGTCTTTAGACTTTGAAATTTCATATATGTCAATCCATTAATCATTTGGGCTTGAATTTTTTATGTTAAATATGCCTTAATACTAATTTCATTTTTTTAAAATTTCAGATTAATTGGATGATTATTTTGGGTTTAATTAAATTTTTATGATTTTTATTTAAAGTCAAATTAAACCCAAATAGCCTAATAGAATTTAAGATTTCAGATTTAATAGATTCCTCTTACTTGCATTTTTTTTTATTTAGTGGTTTAATTTTTATGAAATTCTGAAGTTTTTGGTACTTTTAGCATTTTTTAAATCCAAAAAAATTAGATTATTCTATTTAATCGAGTCAACGATGGCTTGATGCGATGCTGAGTAGGCAGCACACTACTCATGGCGATATGCCATTGGGCCACTTAGAATCCATATGACTTATGGAATGATAGCGTAACTCACCGTCTCTTTGGTTGGTGGCGGCAAACCTTGAATTGATTCTCTTTTAGGCGTATCAGGAAATCAGTGGGGGATATATGGTGATGAATGTCTATGACATAGATTGGTCACCCATGATGGTGAGGTGTTGGATGAATACCATCAAAAAAAAAAAAAGCAGGAGCACAAGATTGATCGGGATCGTCTGATCAGAGATTGGATGGTCTTGATTTAATCTCAATTTTTTTAAGGGATTTAAGTCAAATGGTATGCCTAAATCATGACCATCCATTCAAAATAGAAGGAATGGATAGCGGTGATTTCGTTCCTGCACTTGCCGGCAAAAATTAAGAGCCGTCCATCTTTGGACGTCAATTTTTGGCGATCTAAGCCACATTTCTTCATGGTTTTCATTGCGAAACAAGTATGAATCAATTTGCAATCGATTTGCATGGCTTGATCTTAATCAAAAATAAATTCATTTCACAAAGAACCAAATCTCTTGAGTTATGTAATGGGTTTGAGGGAGACCTTGTCAGAGAGATGTCCGGTGGATTTGTCGATTCAAAACCTCTTTGAGTTGAGACGAGCATCTGGTAAGGTGGAGTTGCCTCCTCGTCAATCGTCGTAGACACAAAGCTCCACCTCTTTGCCATTAGCTTTGGTTGAACTCCAGCTTGCTGTCGGTGAGTAACTCTAGTGAGGGCTCCGTCGAGTTTGATTTCCTCCCTAGAACGTGTAGAGGGTTTAATTTTGGGGGAGGAACATTCCTCCTCCACTTCCATATGTGAACGATCTTTTGGCCGTCGGCTGTGGCCTATTTCCTGCTTGCCAGCGGCGAGAGACCATGGGAAGGGGTTGGCTCACCATCTTTTTACCTCAAGAATGTGTGGACGTGCTTGGAATTTAGCCGTAACTCTTCCTTTCTCCTTTTCCTTTATGGACGAGAGCCTTCCATGGATGAGGTGGTGTTTTAGCTAGCCATGGTGATTAGAATCCTTGGCTGGTTTCTAGACAGTGGTAAATTGATTGTGAGCATGGGGAGGAGAAAGAGGATGTGGCTACATGTGTATGTTTTTAGCATTTTCCTTCCCCATTATATCACACCAACCCCATGACACTTCTTCACTTTACGGCATCACCTCAGCACCCCCTTGGGCTTGCTGGTTGATTAACCAAGTCAAACCATGGTGAAGTAAGAGGTTAGGCTAAGCTCATTTGATTTGGATTTGGGTTGAGTGCTTCTGTTTGGTTCATTTGAATTTGGCTTAAGTTGGATTAAGTTATGTTGAGTTCACTCGCTTAATTGGGAATTGGATGATGATTGCAATCACTATTGATTATCCCTCGAGTGATTTACAGCTTAATTTATTTTGGTCACATGAGGTTTTAATTTGATTTAAGCTAATTTGACCCTTTTGACTTAAATGGATCAAGTAAGATCTTTTAGCATATTTGGCCAATTTAGGATTTTAATTTGTATTATGTTTGAATGATTAATTTCATTTCATTTAAATTAGATTTTTGATTTTAGCCCAAAAAAAAAAAACCATTTTGATTCAAGTAGGTTAAATTGACTTTAATTAAGTCAAATGATCAATTTGACTCAATTAAGGTGTGTTTGAGCTCCAATCATATTTAATTAAGTATTTGAGATGATTTGAAGCAATTGATTTGGATTAATTTAGGGTTAATTTTGATTTTGTCTCATTTTGACTCAAATTAAGATTAATAGGTCAAATTGGACTCATTTTGGTCAAATTATCAAATTTATCAAATTAAACTCAAAGATTGGTTGAATTATATTTAATTATAATTTTGAAATATTTTGGAGGTTTGATTAATTAATTCCAAAGTAATTTGATTTTGGGCTTATAGGGCCTATTTAAGTAAATGATAAAATTAGCCCATTTTAGTCCTCGTTGGATTTCGATTTGTGTTTGAAAATATTTATTTGATAGATTTGAGCCTTTGAAATGTTTCATTTGACCAAAATTTTGGTGGTTGACTTTCGACTTGGTGGGCCCCACTATGGTGTTTATTTTTGATTTGTGTATATGGGGACATCACGATGGGGTATACTTATTAAGGTGATGATACGATATTTAGTGCACTATCTCGAAGGTAGAAATCTTTATAATACACAATCACTGTCTGACTTTAAGGCATGATGGATACTTTCTTAGAGATTTTTCCTTACTTTATATGGATGAATAAAGTAGTGTTTATTTAAATCGCGTTCTAAAGTTCCCTATAGGGGCAAACCTCCATAGTTAATTACATCCTAAGGAAGGTGAGTTCCTTAGGAATACTCTCGATTAAAGTAGACAATTATTATTTTCAAAGAATTCAAAGATAGGACTATCAATAAATTGGTTATATTTGGAAAAATCAAGTGAGATAGATCAAAAGGAGAGACTTATTATTGAATTCAAAATGAGATGAGTAGGGGATGCTCATAATACTAGAAAATCTAGTGAGCATTCCAAGCTATCCTATGATTGGGCTTTATATGTTTAAAATTGAAGAGAATTATATGTTTGAGTTAAAATTTTATTAGAAAGCTAGGACTTATAATCTTATAATACAATATTATGAAAATATTTAAGAGGTGAGGATTTATGCTTCTAGGTCAAGGGAAAATAACAACCTCAAATCCTAAATTTGGGGAGCTTTTAACGCCTAAGGCTAAAATGGGTATGTTGTTTATCTCCAAGAGAGGATAAATCACCCTTGGACTTATAATCTTGGAGTGGCAGCCAGTTAACTTCTCCTACATTTTAAAATCATGAGGTCAAGTCATATATTTTGCAAGATGATTAGGTTGTTATTACTTAGAAAGAAACTAAAGTCCTTAAAGACACTCCCTAAGAGACTAGTGCATGAGTGATATGAATAATGACTTAGTCTAATATAAATTTTATCAACTTTTATTTGACTTTAGACTTTTTATTTTGACAAAGGCTATATGATTTTTATATGTCTAAATACATGATGAAATGAGTTATGGGCTGGATCAGAAAGAAAGAGGTGTTTTCCACCATAGAGAAGACCCTCAAAGGTCAAGTCTTGCCATATCATGCAAGGATGGAAACCCTCTCTTAATAAAAGTGAAATAAGATGACATGCATGATCTTAAGCATACAACATCCAACTAAGGGGCTGCTAAATCTTTTAATTATCTTGATTTAATACCTAGTTTTAAATGAGGTTATGAGTTATTTAGAAAATTAGTTATGAGTTGTAGTTGGGGTAGAAAGTTTATTTTTCTCTAAGAGCCTAATCGAATCCAGGTCACACATTAAATCACCATACATAAAGAAACTAGAAAAATACATGACATTTATATTACACAATTGTAAACAAAGCATCAAACAATCTATGAACCCAACGTAAAAGAATAATAGGCCGGTGCGGTCGGGTACTGCCGTACAATCCAAAAAGTGAAATGGGTAGTCAAGCTCCACCCTTATTTAACCCAGTATATGAAAGAATAATTATAATTTTACATATATGAATAAATGTTATGGGGGACTTCGTTCTTCATAATTGGAATTAATTACTATCATATAACACATGTTTGTTCATTTCTTTCCATCATATATAGCGTGCATATGATCAATTCCTAAACATAATTATACTTGGGATTTATATCTTAGCACACACTTAAATGATGAATGTAAGCAAATGTACTTGGAATTGATGTTTCATTTGGTTGAATTATTTGGTTATATTAATTTAAAGCTCTATCTAAATTATTACACAAAAGCATAAAAAAAGAACTCTAAATCATATGACTAATTAATCCAATCACTTGAACAAAATATGAATGCATGCCTTTTTAATATAAATAGGGGGTTTTCAGTCATCAGTTAAATATGCATTCAAATGTATGAAAGTTTTAAGCAAGTACGTCGCCATTATTTTGCACCAGGGGAGTGAGGTAGGGACATCCTTGAGGCTACTTAAAATTGTGTCCCCAGAATGTCTAGACTAATATATCCACTATTCTTAAATACATATGGATGTATAAGCAACTATAAGAATATAAAATCATGCAAAAGTAGAGTTTGATTTAATTAATTTATTTGTTGAATGAATTAAAGCTCTATCTAAATTTTAATGTTAAAATGCATAAGAATGAAATCAAATGAGTACATCACCATTGTTTTGTACCAGGGGAGTAAGGTAGGAACCTCATTGGGGCTACTTAAAGTCGTGCATCCCTGGAATGTCTAGAATAATATACCCACTAACATTCTTATGCAAATCAATATATGAATGAAAGAAAGGAACTTTACTTCATACACTAAGCTTATATTCACATGCACCTCCTATGTATGTATAACTAAAGTCATAATATATATTATTATTCATTAATAAGCTTTTAAAAAGATATTTATAATTTAATAGTGATAATAATACACATATTTTTAATTAAGCCAACACATGCAAGTTTGGCATAAAGGAAACCATTTCATTTAATTAATTTTTGAAAGAAATGAATGCATGACTACAAGTGGAATACAAAATTTTAACATGATTGAAAAAAAAATAAAGAAATAGAAGCATGTAATTTTATTCAATTCAACTAATTTCTAAGGACAATCACATTAAACAAGCTTATTTAAAATAAATCAAAGTTTCTTAAAGCTATTTTTGATTTCATGTTTGATTTAATTTGAGAGATGTGAAATAGATTTGCTAATACTAATCTCATTCCCCATATGTGTGAGTTAATTTGATTTAATGAAAAGCAATTAGGTTGATTTTATGAATTGGTTAAATTAAGTATGGCTTAAATCAATTAATTAACCTTTACCTATCACCTTAAGGTAATTAATTAAATAATTATGTGGTAATATGTTGTGCAAATAAATTGAAAAGTAAATAGCAATGCTCCTATGAAATGAAAGGGGCCTAATGTAATTAGCTCATAATTATTAATTAATTAAGTTTAAGGAACTCACTTAATTACTTTTATGATTTTCTCACACATGTGAGCTAACCATAATCTCATTAGCTCTCTCTGTTTAGGTTATTGAACACCTAAAGAGCTACTTAAGAGTTAATTAGGAAAAATAGGTTTAATCAAGTTAATTAAGTTCATTAATTATTAAATCCCAATTAAATCCTTTAATCAACAATATGAAATGGACTTAGGGAAAGAGACAAAGAAGGAAGCCTAAGTATCAATCCCTAAATCTTTTCAATTAGTTAATTAAAGTTTAAATATGATTTGGGTTTTGATTGATTTAATTAATTAATTAATTAATGAGTTTTAATTAATTAATTTTAAAGAGGGAATGAAGAAGACTTAAGGAAAAGATTGGAAGAGGGTCCCAATCCATTTTCTAAGTTTCTCCTCTATTAACAGAGGCTAATGAACTCAATTAAATGATCAATTTATTGTTCATTTGATTAATTATCATTAATTAAGCTAAGAGAGTAATTAAGACTTAACCAATTAATTATCCCAATTAATCAACTAATAAATTTTAAAAAAAATGGGGGTGGCAGAGGTCATCACCTTAAACATCTCTAGAAAGTTTGAAATTAATGAGATGATTAATTAAAGAGTAATTAAATTAATTAATTTTTTATATAAATCTTAATTAAGCAAAAATTACTATTCAAAATTAATTAATAATAATTGTATTGGATTCTCTTATGAAATAATTTTAAAATCAATCCCCATTTATATTTTTTGAAATTTTCTGGGATTAGTTATGAATTTTGGAATTTTTAGCATTAAAATTAATTAATAGCCTAATCGCCGCCACGTAGCCGATGTTGCATGCTTTCCATGTGGCATGATGGGATAGGTTATTTAAGTTGTGACATCCACGTGCTGAGTCAGCCAGTGACAGATGTTCTTTCCTGTGGACTGTCCAATCTAAGATCGGATAGCCATGATTAAATCCCATGGTTAAGGAGAAAATAGAGGGGATCTAAGCATGATCTAATCAGAGCCGTCCATTATAATCACGCAGAATGGATGACCCATGATCTATCTCCTCCTGAGCGGTGAGAGACAGAGACTGTCTGTCATTTCTCGCTCGATCCGAGCTTATCTGAGCTCGAATGGAGATCAAATAAATCCAATACTTCGGGGAGGCAAAATAAGGAAATCTAACAGTGGAAATCTCATGACATGGAATTTTTCTTTATAAATGATCAAACCATTTTCATACAAGGATCAAGTTTAATGGAATACCTCACCAGATCTTGTGACCGTCAGTTTCTATGATTGAAGAAGCTTCGTATGGTAGAGACGAAGCCCTGTTGAGCTGCACGAGCTTTGATTTGAGGTGGTTTAGTTTCAAATGACCAACACACGTAGGTGATTGGTCTTGCCTAAGCTTGGGAAAAGGCTTGAATGGATTGATGACACAGATGGTGTGTACAAGAGGAATTGAAGTTTGATGGAGAAATGGAAGAGTTTGGATAGGCACCTCCCCTATTTTGGTTTAAAACCGAGAAAGAAGAAAATGGGGGAGCTTGGGAATGGTGAGAGACTCTCCTTCACTCTCTCTCAAATGAAGTTGAATGCTTGAATTATCATTTGAATTGAGGGGTATATCCCTTAATTGCTAAGGTGGACGGACATGATTCAATCCCATTTCTCATGGGCTACCGTTGGGCTGGACTTGTCTCCATCAGTCCACGTGGCTCCGTAAGTGGGGAAGGCTTGGGAGGTGGCAAGGTGCGATATGGGGGGATCTTATTTCCTTTGTCCATGGGTGCTCGATTTGGAGTGAGGGGAAGATTGAGTTCCCTTTGGTCCATGGATGATCCTAGTGAGCTTGGGTTAGGAAGATTAGGCTTACTCCATTTGGCAATTGGATGGCCCATGTGATGGGAGAGTGGACTTTGCCAAATGGGAGAGAATCTATATGAAGAAGTTTGTCCAATGGCTAATCCCTGGTAAGGCCCATTTTATTTTGGGTCAAGGTCAATGGTCAGTTTGGTCACAAAAGGTCCCATGGGTTAGTTTTGAGTGCTTTGGCTTCATTTGGTCAAATGGGTTCATAAGGCTTGGGTTAGGTTCATGTGATGATTTGGAGAATTTTAGTTCAAGTGGTTTCAATCAATTTGGCTCATTTGGATTCAAATATGTCAAATAGATTTACTAATTTGACTAATTTGACCAAAGTTGGGTTGATTCATGTTCAATTGGTTAATTAAAAAATAATTGTAGGCTTTGGTTTGATTTGATTTTGGTTTAATTTGGATTTTGGCCAATTTGATTTAGGCTAGGTTGGGTCAAGTTGACCAATTGTTCAAATTGGGTTCAATTATGGCTTTGGTCAAGTTCAATAAATGATTTGGAATGAACTTGAGCCATTGGTTGAAATCAATTTGGGTTAAATCATGATTTGACCTATTTTGGCTTTTTAGGCAAATTTCGGTCGGCTTAGGTCAAATTATCAATTGAACTTTGTTTGGCTCAATTGAGGGTTTGATCATGTTCAATAATTGATTATGAATTGGTTTGAATTAATGGTTTCAATCAATTTAGTATATGGTAAGTTTTTGGCTAGTTTAGGTTTCATTTGGGCTAAAGGTTGACTTGGTCAAATGATTAAGTTGACTTGGTTTGACCCAATTGAGGTAGTTGATCACCCTAGGATGATTGTTGATCATGATACGAGATTTGGATGGGCTTAGTTTAATCAAATTTAGTTCAAAAAGGGTTCTTTAGATTACTTTGGGTCAGGTGGACCTAAATGGGTCAATTGGTTTGGTTTTGATTTGATTCAAGTTTCATTGAACTCATATATGAGCCTAGGATTGAAAAATAAATCCAACTTCAATCAATTTGGAGTCTAATAGATTTTGGCTCATTTGAAGTTTTCAAGTCGAAAAGGCTAACTTGGGTTTGACTTGGGTTGACTTGATTTTGGTTTGATAATTGTAGTTTATGTTTATATTTGGATTAGTGATTGAAGGAATGATTGATTCAAGAGAAAATCCATTGATTTTAGTTTGATTTGGATAAGATTTGGCCAAGTTCAAGAATTTGGCTAAAAAGGCTTGAATTGGGTTTTGGTTTAATTTTAAATTTGATTTTGGCTATTTAAATTTATATTTAATTTAAATTTTGGAATATAAATGAAGATATAAATGGGTTATGAGAAAATCACTTGAGTTTGGAGTGATTTGGAAGCAAATTTGACCAAGCTTAAGGATGTAGGTCAAAAAGGCTTAAGTAGGGAATTGATTTAGTTTGATTTATTTTTGATCATTAGAGGATGTGTTTCATTTATATTTATGAATATAAATGAAGGAATAATGATTTATAAAGAAATCAATTGATTTTGGGTTGATTTGCTTGAGATTTGGCTAAGCTTATGGAGGTAGGTCCATAAGGCTTAAGAAGGGATTTTGGCTTGGCTTGATTTAGTTTTGGCCTTTTGAGTTTGATTTCATTTATATTTGTAAATATAAATGAATGAATAATTGATTTATAAATAAATTATTCAAGTTTGGGATAATATGGATTGAAATTTGATTGCTGAGAGAGTCATAAGGCTTAAGAGGGAAATTTGATATTGGATTTGATTTGAGATTAATTTGTTTGGTTTGGAATTTGGATTTGGATTTGGTAAATGATTGAAAGATTGAATTGATCTCTTGAGAAAATCAATTGAATCATGATTGATTTGAATTTGGTTAAGGCTAAGTCCATAGGATGAAATCAAATGGCTTAGGAAGGGTTTTGATATTGGATTTGATTATGAGTTTTAATAGTTTGATTTGGAATTTTGATTTAGAATTGGTATTTGAGTTGGATTTGAGGTTTGTTTGAGGAAGAAATCATGGATTGGGTTTAAGCTATAGGGTAGTCAAATCCTCCTAAGTCCCTAAGGCATAACCTATTCCTATGGCTATCCCTTCTAAGTCTCTAGAATTAGGTTAAGTGTTCACCTAATCACTAGAAGAGTCTTAAGACTAAGGAACTCTTAGTGTTTATGAGAGTCCTAGATCTATGATTAAGAAGTTGAGAACTCACTCTAAAAGTGAGGTCAACACACACCTAGGTCAACTTAGGTCAAATGACTTGATAAGCTAGTTTGAACCCCAACTAAATTCAATTTTAGGTATATTTATTTTCACATTTTGATTTAGTACTTTTATTTAATTTAATTTTTCTTAGATTTAGATAATTTTGAGCATAAGTGGGCCAATTGTGCCAACCATCCCAATTACCTCAATTAAGGCTTAATTCAATATAGATTTTGATTTAAATTTCTATTGAATTTTATTAAGTCTGAATTTGATTAGCTTCAACTAGGGGTGCAACCGAGTCGAGTCGAGCTCAAGCCGTATTGAGCTTGAGCTTGACTTGAACCGTATACTATGAGCTCGAGCTCGACTCGAGCATATAAACCAAGCTCAAACTCAGCTCGTGTACAGAAAATTAAGCTCGAGCTTGACTCAAATTACTGGGCTTGTTTAGAAGCTCGAGCTTGGCTCGTTGAGTAGCTCGATTTTGGCTCGTTTATAGGCTCATTTTGAAGATAATTTCATTAAAAAAGAGCAGCAAAAAAATTTAAAGAGCAATTAAAATTTTTTTTAAATAATTATTAAATTAATTTGAATCTTTTGAGATATTTTTTATTACAAATATATGAAATTCTAAATTACAAAAAATGTAAACTACAAAAAATTAAATGAAGAAAAATGTATCTGTTTTATTACAAATTAATGTTTTTTTATTACAAGAGGTTTTGTAATATTGAAAGAAAAAATTAAATGCTCAAACAAGAGAGGTACATATAAGTTACAGAATTAAACATTCATTCTCTCATATTTTTACAAAAAAAGGAAAACATAGAGTTAAATTAAAATCAACATCTTCTATTGATCCATGCCGCTGACATGTTAGAGTCTTTAATAGAAGTAATCCAAAGCTTACTTGTACTCTTGAGCATCCAACCACCTAATCAAAAAATAAAGACTAAGAGAAAATAAAATTATAAGCATCTTAAGCGAGGCAATTACCCAATCATAAAATATTCTACAACATACCAATGGAAGGAAGGGCATAATTAAGTAAGCATAAAGAATAAGAGAAAATAAAATGGATAAAGTTAAGAAAAGGCTCAGGGTTATATAAATTATAATCATCTTAAAGAGCAACATTATATGTAAGCATCCAAACTTAGGAAGAAGGGTTACATTACATATAGTGCTACCATTAAAAGAAGATAGAGAGGGAAACATCATTGCCATCACAAACAAGATACCTGTGTAGCCCATCATCCGAAGTCCATCATCTAGCAAGGCAGCAAAATCCTCTAAACAGCAAATACAGATACAATAGACATTAGCAAGCCTCCATAAGGCCAAAATCGAGACAAAGAAATCAATTAGAGGCTATTTAAGATTGCTCAACAAGTGTTTCAATTCCACAAACTCCAACAAGGCAAATAATCAGCCAACCTTCACTAAGAAAGCAAGATAATTACAGGAAAATAAGTAGCGACCTTATAAGGCCAAAAGCGAGACATAAAACTATTGCTCAACAAGTCTTTCAATTCCATAATCCTCCAGAACTTGCAACAGAGCAGATTCATGTAAACTCAAAAAACATTTGTAAGGTAAGGGTATCTCATACTGTGCCATCGAACCATAGTGAATAAAAACAACATTACAATCGATTGCAACAGAGCCGACAATATAATTACAGGAAAAACAGTAAGCATCCAGCCACTATAAGACAAAAATCGAGACAAAGAAGTCATTTAGAGTCCACTAATGCTTGCTCAATAAGTGCTTCAATTCCACCTACTCCAATAAGCATATAATCAGCCAACCATCAATACGAATTAAGAAAGCAACATAATTATATAGAAGACAAAGAAGTCATTTAGAGTCCACTAATGCTTTCATAAGTGCTTCAATTCCACCTACTCCAACTAAGCATATAATCAGCCAACCATCAATATGAATTAAGAAAGCAACATAATTACAGGAAAAATAGTAGACAACATCCAGCCACCATAAGGCAAAAATTGAGACAAAGAAGTCATTTAGAGTCCACTAATGCTTGCTCAACAAGTGCTTCAACTCCACCTACTCCAATAAAGCATATAATCAACCAACCATAAGGCAAAAACTGAGACAAAGAAGACAACTAGAGGGCATTAATTCAAGCTCAAAAAATTTTCAAAAGTAGCTACCAACACACATCCAAGAGATGAGCGACTATGTTCAAGAAGCTACTAACATCCAAGAAATATATGAGCAACCATCGTAGTATCTACTTACCGACACATCCAATAGATGAGCAACTACAATAAAGCAGCTACCAACATCCAAGGAATGTATGAGCAACTTTATAAATTTTTTATTTCAAAATCAATAGCATCATATCTATCATCATCAATTTCCCTCTAATATTTCCAAAAAATTTTACTTTTGTATAGATTAGTATTTAGTTCAATAATAACATTTTAAAATGTCTACTAAACAAAGAATTGCAAGTACAGAAATTATAAAGAGTTTAAATGTCAAATATAAACCACATAAAGTCTATTTAAAAATATGTAAAGTCAGCTCTTCATATTCATCCACTTTTCCTTTACGCAATCAGAGGACTTAGGGTATCTCTCTCATCTTCATCCTCTTCCTAATAAATATTCAATATAGTATAATATTAATATCATTAAAAAAATGATACTAAAAAAAGTGTTTGGAAGGCAAAATAAATACCTTAATTCTCCTTCCGTAATGAGAACCAATCCAATTGACCCATTATATATGAGAGCTTGAGCTTTAACTCCAAGCTTTGATCGATAAGTATCAACAACTCTCTCTCCTGTGCTAAAGGTCGACTTAGTGTGCTAATTGGAATAGATAAAATATCAACAACCATTTTTGAGAGTATGCGATATTTAAGATGCATGTTTTTCCACCAAGCAATCACATCAAAGCTACGACCTTCTGGAATTATCTCTAACCCATCTTCAAGGTAGTTATCCAGATCCAACTTGGTGGGCCTTCTACTTGATTTTTTTGATAGAGCGGTAAAATCATACAACTATATATTTTCATGCAAGAGTATCACAGGTGCTCTTCTACTTTCACCTCTAAATATCCCACTACTTGTAGTATCAGTTTTTGCTTCAAGGTATTCAACATATTCTTCATATAATTCATATAGTAAAGTATGAACATATGCAATATTATGATTGCTTTCATCTCCTTCATAGATCATAGGGTAAGCAAACTCAATGACAATAAATTTCATTCGTGGGTCCATAATTGCACCAAATGCCATCAGAAGGTTGCATTCGCCCCAATATTTTTCAAATTTTTCTTTCATTTTGCAAGTCATGTGCTTGATGAAGTCATCAGAAGATAGTGCACCATCATTCAGTACTTTTTTTATAGTGCAAATTTATGAGAGAAATAAATTAGATGTTGGGTATTCAGTGCCTGAAATGATATTAGTTGCCTCATTAAAAAAACCAAGAATATCACAAACCTTTTCTATTTTATTTCATTCATCTTCTGTAGGGCAATAACAATATGTAATCTCCCTCTTGCTGTATGAAAAGAAAGCTTCTTTTAGTTGAAGTGCAACTACCATCATATTGTAGAATTCCAGCGTGTTGGGCAATCCATGATAAGCTTTCTTGTTGGTAGTTGTGCTTGAACAACATCAAATTTCATTAGTCTACCTTAGTATTGATAAAATTAAGCGTGTCATGGATTTTCTCAACAAACAAATTCTATACATTTGACCCCATCTTTCACCATTAAATTCAAAATATGTCAAAGAATATAATAGTCTTCCCCAAAGAATAATTTTTTCCTCAGTAAACCATATTTTAATAACTTGATAGCCTATCATTATTGATGCATTATCAAGCGATATTATAAATATTTTATTTTCAAGACCCCAGTTAGGGCCTTATAGAATGTGTCAACAATTTGAGCCGTATGTGGAGGTGGTAAATGTAAAAACTAAGAACTCTTTTTTTACAATTTCGGTTTGTGTCTACATAATGTTAGTGACCATATAAGATATTCGTTGATTCTTTGATTTTCCAATTTGTCGGTAGTAAAACTCACTCTATTTATACTACTCAATGAATGCTTTAATTTTCTTTTTTCAGCATCACATCACCACGAGCAATTATTCTAGAATTTAGAAGTATGGTGACATGGACTTCAAAATAAGATTAAATCCAAATTCTTCCACAATCGAGAAGGGTTTTCATTAATCGAATATAATGAGCAACCATCTCTCTAACTTTTGTTTGATCAAACTTAAAGTTGTGAAGTTAATCCTCGATTTATTTAATGAGCTGTCAAAATCTTTTGGCTTTAAAATTCTTCGTCAGTATGCCTACTTTTCGATCTAAATGCCCTCTTAAATTGTGTAGTTGCACCGGTATTACCTATCTTTTCTTGCAATGAATACATTCCGGCCATCGGAAGAACAACTTCTTTAAACTCCTACCAAACCGTGATGTATTCTTTTTTTTTTAATTAGATTTTCAAGATCATATATCATCACCCTTGTCAAATCATTAATAACTTCATTCTCCCCTCAATATTATTAACATCTATATTGCTATTACATTTCTCAATATCAATTTGGACACCCGGGTTATCAAGCTTACATCCACTAACACATCCTCTCCAAGTGGTGGTGTTGCCATTTTAAATCTAAAACAAAAAAATGATAAATTACAACTTAATGAATGAAGAAGATAATTTATAAAATATTAAAAACTTAAAATACCAAATTGCTCATTGTATATTTGCACTTTGTAATAATAAAAACTCAATACTCTCTTCTATCCAATAATTGTAATTCGCAACATAGAAACCAATTACCAACAGAAAATTATTTCATTGCCACCAGACATAGAAATTTATAAAGCATAATGAATTAACAAAAAGCATAATGAATTGCTCCATAACATAACATGTATTATAAAAAAGGCACCAAGTATGTCATAATGAATTTTAGGTGACTGAAGTCCATAACAAATCCTACCTAAAATAGTTGGAAGAACCGAGATAATGGCCATAAATGATAAAACTACTTAATAAATATTTCTTACTATAAATCTGAAAGTTCACACATATATACCATCATCCAACAACCCAGCCGAACATCAATTGAACCATAAACCATCAGAAAAACCATAAACAACAGAGGTTAAGCTGCACATTGAACCGAAGTTACTGAACCCTAAACAAAATTGATTATCATTGTTGAACAACAGCAACAGCCTACAAGTTACATCATCAAATCCAAATAATTAACACAAGTTACACAACCGAACATAGCCATTACTCACTAAACCCTAATCCAAAGAACATACAAGTTGATTCACAAGAACATCAAAACCAAATAACATCTAATTTTAGGTGGTGAAGTCCATCACAAATCCTACCTAAAATAGTTGGAAGAACCGAGATAATGACCATAAATGATAAAACTACTTAATAGCTATTTTTTTGCCACAAATCTGAAAGTTCACACATATTTACCATCATCTAACAACCCAGCCGAACAGCAATTGAACCATAAACGATCAGAAAAACCATAAACAACAGAGGATAAGGCACATTGGAAGTTCTTGAACCCTAAACAAGCGAGGATAATCAACATAGTTACACAACCACATAGCCATTACTCATTAAACACATAATCCAAAAGAACATCACAAGTTGATTCACAATCGAACATCAAAACCAAAGAACGAGAAAACCTAATTTGAATGGCTTCACTTTGTCAGCATCATCAAATCGAAATACCAGATGTGAGCATAAAGAAAATGAACCTGACCAACCAAGATCAAGTTGATCTTATTATCAGTGAAAAAATTTGAAGCGGGAAGATGAGGGAACTCAAAGAAGCGAGCTGAGGAGAGAGAAAGGAGAGAGTTGAGACTCGAGGAGCGGCGGTGGCGATTAAGCAGCGGCCGAGATCGAGGCGAGACTTCGAGAAGCTTGTGGAATTAGAGTCGACTCGGCCCGGCGGACGGATATAAGTTAGGGTAGAAAACTAGAATGCAAAATGCTAGTCGCTTGAAGTCGATGCTGGTTAATATTCTCATATCCCCACGAGCGGCTCGATGAATACGGCTGCTTCTACTTTCGAGTTGAGCTCGTTTAATGTATCGAGCCTACCTTTGAGCTCGAGCTCGATACTCAAATGAACAATAAGCGAGCGGTTCAAGTCAAACTCAAAGCCGCTGGTCTTGACTCGGTTGCACCCCTAGCTTCAACTAATCAATTGAGTTAAGCTAGGTCTTAGTTGGGTTTATTAAGTTGACCTAGGCTTTCACTCTTAGATGTTAAGCTTGATTTTGATTTCAAATTTAGTTTCAAATTCTATGTTTGGTTTAATTTGTTATTTGATTTTAGTTTAGTTATGCACTTAATCTCCAAGTGTAGTGTTTTAAGTGCTAATTAGAAAGTTTCTCATATAAGATTAGAGATCATAATTACCAATATGTGTGGTGGACCCCCCAATATGTTTCAAGCTTAGTTAAGGTTTAATTTGGATAATTGAATCATTTGACCCAACTTGACCAAAATGAATAATTTTGAGTCAAAATTCAATCAAATTGAAATCCAACCAAATTAAACATTCAAACTCACTTGAGATAGTTAGTTAAACTTAATCCAACTTTTTTTTTTGAACATAAGTGAACATAAATTAACCAAATTAGGCCACCCTCGGCCAAGTTTAAAATTAATTTAAATTAATTACAAGCAATCAATCCCAAATACTCTAAATAGATAATAAATTATAATTAAACCTCAAACAAAGCCCAAATTAACCAATCGGGTCATTTGACTCAATTTAATCCATTTGGGTCAAATTGACCCAACTTAGGATCCAACCAATTTAACCAAACTTCAATCTTCTCCAAACATCCGCAAATCCCACCATAATTGAGCTAGTATCCTAACTTGAATGAGATAGACTCAAAGTCAAAAAGAAAAAAAAAATCAAGATAAGAGGGAAAATTCCATCATCTTCAATTCTTTCACCTCTTCCCCCATCTACCCACTTAATTTACTTAGAATTTTCCCTGACCAAATAATAGCTAAAAATTAACCTCAAATCCCCATGGTTTTCATCAAACCATAAAAGGAGAATACCATCCATTCTCTTCCATTTTGGCTCAACCAAATCATTCCTCAGAACAAGAGATGCAAAACCAAAACTCCTTTCCCTTTCCTGACCTCAAATTCATTAAGAAGACCCAAGGTCCGGTAAACATGCGATAAAATTTGGTCTCTAGAGAATGCCATAAGGAGGCATAAGGATAGATTTATATCAAAACTTTATCTCATGTTCAGTAATGGTTTCAAATAAAAAAAGTCATAGGTCATTAGTTCTGACAAGAGAACTTCTCTAAAACTGTAGCTAAGCATTAGGTGTTGTTCTGTTATGAAATGAAGTCATTCGAATCTAAGATGTAATTGCATAAAACTCTTGCAAATTTCATTTTGAACATTCTAAATACAATATTTTGTGAAATTGAAGCTTGGATCACTGAAATCATGGCCGTTTTGATGGTTAACCATCATTTCTTGCTAGTTGGGGAAGAAGATCTTCTTATAATTCATTATATTTAATTAGAATGGATAGTTATGATCTAGTTGAATGAACATAAATTGATTTATCTATTCTAAGTCACAAGATTAATCTAAGCTAGTCATTCTTTGATCGGATGGTTATGGTCAATCTTGTCTGATCCATCATCATCCATATATGTATTGTGTGGTCAAATCACATAACGACATGCATTTTTTAGTAGCTGACAGATAAGTAGAAAATTAGGGATCGCCCGATTTAAAAATTACTACAAAGAATTTAAAATTTTACAAAATGATAAAAAGTAAAATACATTATTAAAACTATAAACAAGCCTTAAATAGATTCAACTTCAAAGAAAAATCTAACAAACTCAAAATTCTCAAAATTTATTAGGCAATTTGGGAGTAGTTTGAGTTTTATTGGAAATGATATTTCTTCAATTATTCCCGAAATCCAAAGGGGTTGAAGTTTTTATGAAGAAAACCTAATATTAATATTTACCTCACATAAAAATTTTATTTCAAGCTTTGGATTAAAAGTTATAAAATTTTGAAATGTATTGGAGAAATTTGAATAAATAATAATATTAAATTATAAGAATTAAAAAAAATTATCAAGATGGTTCAAAACACCTTGTTAATAGTTGAGGCCCAAGAAAATTAATTAAACTTTATAGAACTAATTAAATCATTAAATCACTAACTTAAGATTAATTAAATTTTAATTAATTAGCTTAAATAGGCTTAAACTTTAAAAATTCATGGAAAATCAAAATCAACTGTTAACCTAAAAATTATAATTGACCCCTCAATGAAAATAACATCTAGAGATGAGTTTAATGAACTAATAATTAGTAATTTTGTTGAATATTAAAGAGTAATTTAATTTTGATTAAAAATTAAATCTTTTTAATTATTTTAAAAATATAGAACTAACTGGCTTGAAAAATGATTATTATATCAACTAGTTCCCATAAAAATTTCAAGTCATTTTGATTTCTCGATTGAAAGTTTTTAACTTTCAAATCATCTTAACACTATAGGAAAACTATAGATTTCTGACGGACTAATTCGTTGGTGTGGTGTTTATTTTTGGAGGATCGTTGGACACCATGCAGGTCGTAGTAGGTACTTATTAAAGTGATCAGGTGCGACATTAAGGTATGATGTACTATTCGAAAGATGAAAACATCACCCTATAATTGACCTAATCTCCTAATAAGAACTCTTAAGGCATGATGGGTCTTCATATGTACCAGAGATTCTTCCCCTACTTTATATGAAAAAAATAAAATAGGGTTTATTTTATGTCAGGTTCTTAAGTTCCCTATGGAAGCAAGCTTCATAGTTAATTACATCATAGAAAATGAAATTTTCTAAGAATACTCTCGATTAAAGTAGTGAATTATTGTCTCCAAAGATTTCAAGGTTAAAACTATCAAAGGATTTATTATTTTGGAAATCAAGTGGGAATGTTCAATTGGGAAGACTTATTTTAGAATCTAAAGGAGAATAAGTAGGAAATGTTCATGATAATAGAAAGCCTAATAAGCACTCCAACCTATTCTATAGTGAGACTTTATATCTTTGAAAGTGAGAGGATTTATTTTGTTTGAGTTGAAATGTTATTATATTATTAGGGCTTATGATCTATCAACACAAGATTGTAGAAATGCATAAGAGGTGATGATTTATGCTCATAACCCAAAGGAAACATGCAACATAGAATCCTAAATCTAGGGAGCTTTAACAAAAGTTAAAATCACGACCTAAATCTAGGCAGAAAGGACATGAGGTTTACTTACACAAGAGAGAGTAAACTCGTTTGACTCTACTAGACTTATAATCATCTAGAGAGGCCGCCAGCTAATACCTCATATGCTTTAAATCCATGTAGGCCGGTCTTATATAATTGTAAGATGGTTTAAACTATTATTTAATTTGAAAGAGACTAGAGTCCTAAACTCACTCCCTAAGAGACTAAATCAGGTTTGGTATGAGCATATGACTTAGTCTAAATGCAAAAATCTTTTCAAATTTTATATTATTTTGACATAATATTTTAGACAAGGATTAGGATTTCTTATACTTAAATGCATAATGAAATTTAGTTATTGGCTAAATTAAGAGAGAAAGAGGGCGAAGCTTCATCATAAGGGGTTGCTCTCATAGGTCAAGTGGTCCCTAAAGTGCAAGAATGGAGGCCCTTATTTTGCAAGAGTGATTCAATATGATATGTATGATGTTAAACATACAACATACAACTAAGCGGTTGTTAAATCTTTTAGTTATCTTGATTACAACCTAAGCTTTTAAAATGAGGTTATAAGTTATTTTAAATTTTGTTATGAGTTATTAATTGGGGTAGAAAAATTAATTTCATCCTAAGAGCCTATCGCATCCAGGCCAAACATTCAATCATCAATCATTAAGAAATTATGACAAATGATGTTATTTTATTATAAAATCTAAACAAAACAATGATCATTTTATATACTACTGTGAAAGAATAAGAGGTCGATTATGTACACCCGAAAAGAGAAAAGAAATGAGTTCTACCTTTATTCAACCCGTATTATAAAAGAATATTACAATTAAAATTAAATTAGATGCTATGGGGGTCTTCTTTCTACACTCTTCTTTCTTCTTCTTTTGATTTGATTTGCTCCAAGGCATCACAGGGCATCCCAGGTCTAAGCCTTCTAGCCATTGCTTATCCTAATCCCTATAGCACTAATCCTAATTTTTATTACAAAATTATTTTTTTATAAAAAAAAGTAAATCTATATACACTTGCAAAACAGTCATTAGCCAAATATACATACATTCCAAAGCAGTTATATTTCATAATTTGGACTTAGCACTCCGGACATGGGTAACCAAGCCCACCTGTCCTAATATGGATTGTGCTTAGATGCATAAAACCTACAAAAAATATTTATTTTATTATTATGGCCTCATAAGCACAATCCCATATAAAGAAAATTAGACTAACAACTAACATCCATCGATCCACATTCTTAACATCTAGTCTAAAATATCACATCACAAAATAAAACACAATATCACACATACACTATCCTAACTCAGGATTAAAAGTAGTGGCTTAATTCTAATGTGTGTGCTAAGATTTTGTGTGGTATGTCTTAGCTAAGCATTAGAGTTATGATTCTCTAAATTTAGAATTATTCAATTTAATATGAAGGTTGGTTTTATTTCAAGTTGTTTAGATAGTTTGTAAATTTTAATTTATGTTTTATTTTATTTCATTTGATTTACACTTAACATCTAAGTGGAATAAAAGGCTTACCTCTTCATCCCTACCTTAAATTTTCTAAAGCACATTATAATAATTTTTTTCTTTAGTGCATGATTTATTAAATGTTTTATTAATCATAAGTTTAAGTTAACCTTAAAGAATCCTATTCAACATGAAAGGCATCTTATGATTAATGTGGTCAAATTACCATCACATAGAATATGTTGGACCATCCATTTTCATCACCCATAACATGCATATGATTTAACACTTAGTATACCTTCAAATACAACATATTTTGGCACATTTAAATGATTATGGATGCATACATTCGAAGATCATAATTTTGTTTGATTAAATTATTCATACATGTAAATTGAAGCTCTATCCAAATTCTAATACAAATATATATAGGAATGAAATTAAATAAGTATGTGCCTTTATTAACTAGGTAGGTGAGATAATCAAATGACCTCCTTGGGGCTACTTAAAGCCTCATATTTCTGGGATGTCCAGACTATATACTTACTATCATTCAAACACATGTAAATTCATATAAGAAACTTAGGAAAGAAAGTATTATCTTTAAATGTAATGTAATTTATATGCTTAAGTGATTGTGGATGCATGTATTTTTAATAGGAAAATGATTCTCATTCTTTAATTAAATACACATACACATATATAAAAGATGTAACCAAGTACGTGCCATTGTTAAAATCAGGGAAGTGAGATAATCAAATGACCTCTTTGGGGCTACTTAAAGCCTCGTATTCTCAGGATATCCAGACTATATACTTGCTATCTTAAATACATATGAATGTATAAATAATTACAAGAATAGTAATCATGCAAAAGATTGTATTTTATTTGGCTGAATTATTTATACATGTAATTTAAATCTCTATCCAAATTCTAATACAAATATACATAGGAATGAAATTAAATAAATATGTGCCTTTGTTAACCAGGGAAGTGAGATAATCAAATGACCTCCTTGGGGCTACTTAAAGTCTTGTATTCTCGGGATGTCCAAACTATATACTTATTATCATTCAAATCTATGCAAATCTATATATAAACATAGGAAAGAAGGCTTCACATTCACATGCTTAAGATATAAACACATGCAAATCCTATATGTATTCATAAATAATATCACTCCACATATTGTTATCAACTTATAGCTTTTGAAAATTAAATTTGGATTTATTAGTGATAATAATCTCACATATGATAAAATTAAGCCAACACTTGCAAGCTTACATAAGTAAATTCCATTTGATTCAATTTAATTTGAAAACATGAATGCATGAGATCACATGACATTCAACATTTAAAAATGATTGAAAAGAAATAGCCAAACATAACCATCAATCAACTACACTAATTCCTAATGATAATCACATTAAATAAAATTATTTAAAGAAAACTAAAGTTTCTTATTAATTTGATTCTTTTTGGATTTTGATTAAGATTAAAGAAGAGGAATCATTTGCTATTTTAATCTCATTTCCATGTTAGTAATCTTAATTTATTTAAGGAAAGATAATTAGTTGACTTTTATGATTAAATTAAATTAAATCATTAAGCAATCCATTTAATTACCATTTCCTATGATTCTTTAATTTGATTAATCATTTAGTCATGAGCCACAAATGACATGAACATGAGGGAAAATAAATTACAATGCTCCTAAAGAACCTAATGCAATTGGCTCATGATTAGAGATTAATTAAGCTAAAGAATCTAGTTAAGTACTTTTATAATTTTTCCACACTTATGGGTTAATCATAATTTCTTTAAGGATCTTTATGTTATTGAACACATAAAGAGGATCCATTAATTTCATTGTTAGTTATCTAAAGTGATTAACATTTTAGTTTGATTTGAATTAACCATTAATTGATTAATTAATCTCTTAATTAAACCTCACATTTATTAACTCTCTTTAATGAAATGAATTTGGAAAAGTAATTATGAAAGAGGTCCTAATCACTCTCCCACATCATCTCACTGTTGATTAGTGATTAATGAAGTTGAATTAATTAATTTTTATTATTTAGAACCTTAATTAATCATTAAATTAATTAAGAGAGTAATTAGGGTTTGAATTTTTAATTTTCTAATTACCTAGCCAATAAATTCCAAGAAAATCATGGGTGGCAGAGGTCATCCCATTAAATTATCATGCTTTGGAATTAATTTCCCAAGTAATTAGGGCTTATTTAAGTTAATTAGGAAAATCAAACCCTAATTAAGCTTTAATCACTATTCAAAATCAAATGAAATCATTTTTATTAAATTCTCTTATATTTTACCTTTCTAAAGAGTATTTATTTGCATTTTTTGGATTTTTTTACAATTAATTATAAATTTAGAAAGTTTTAGCCATTAAAATACATTTTTAAGCCTAATAAATCTCTAATCCCATTGGTGCCATGCAGGTGGCTGATGTGGCAATGCTTTCCATATGACATCGCAAGATTGGCCACTTAAATGGTTTGATGAGGTGGCGTGGTGGTGGGACCTTCCTCATCCATCATCTAAGATCGGACGATGGGGATTAATCCAACGATTCCTATAGGATTAAATCAAGATTATTTAGCAGATTAAATCACAGCTATCCATTCCAATCACACAGAATGGATAGAGGATGATCCTTCGTCCCCGGCGATAGAAGCGCCACCTCCTCGATCCCCACAGCTCGTAGCTCATGGAGGCTCGAGATCGACTCCAAAATGTTCATGGAGGGGATCTAAAGGGATCTTATGGTGGGATTTGCATGCAATCATACTTTCCTTCACAAAGGCCTAAAAAATTTGGAAAAATGTCAGTTTGTCAAAATTTATCTCTCCAGAGCTAGGACCGGTGACTAACCGACCGAGGTAGCCTCATCTTGAAGAGATGAAGCCCTACTGAGAAGTGCGTGCCTTTCCTCCTCGCCAGTGGCTTTGTGGATCAAGTGTCACAAGAAAAGTCATCGGAGTTAGGCTTGGAGTGGTCTCCGGTGCTCGAAATGTTCAAGAATCTATTCATTTCTCCTCGCTGGAGCTCGGTGAAGGTGCTGGTAAAGTTAATTTGAAAATAGTGGTGTTTGAAGGAGGTTGGGCTCTATCTGGGGCTTGACATTTTTGGGAGGGGAGGAAAGCTCTAGGAGACTCATTGGTCTTGTTCGATGATGTTCAATCTGGAATGAGATCAAATGGGGAGTACCCTCCTCCCATCCAAATTGACAGTTTTGAATGTGTTACATGTGGCTGGGCAGCGTGGGTGGGGAATGCATGAGGTGGCTCGCTTTGAGTGGCCAAGTGAGGGGAGAGTGGCTGCCAAGAGGAGGAGGTGGTTGTCCTTAGTTTCTGAGTGTTCCAATGAAGAGAAGTGGGTTAGCTCACCTCAATTTGGCTCATGGCTAACCCAAATAGGTTTGGGTCAGGTGAGCCAGTGGTCCTAATGTCCATTTGGAGCTTAGTGTGGCTACTTAGGGGATGAGAGTTGGTTTGACCACCAAAATATGAGTTTTATCTCATTTAGAGGGCTTTACCCATTAGGTAATGGGATAAATTGGGTTGGACTTGGGTTGGGTTGGATTTGGGTTGATCCATGGTGACCCAAGGATGGGTCATGCTAAGTTTGAATGGGTTTGGGCTTGGTTTGATTGGGTTTGGCTCAATTTGACCCATGCAGGTCAAATTAGGCTAGGTTGGGTTAAATTGACCAATTGGTCAAATTGGGTCAAGCCATGGGTTGAGATAAGTTCAAATGAGTATTTGGGATGATTTGGTTCAATTGGTTTTGTTTGGTTTTACATTGAATTTGACTCATATGGGTTAAGTTGTCCAATTTGGTCAAATTGGCCAAATTGGCTTAGGTTAGGAGTTGGTTTATATTCAATTGATCATTTCAAGATGATTGTAGGCTTTGATTTCAATTAATTTAGATTTATGAATGATTTAGACCAATTTGACCCTTTAGGTCAATTTGGGCTAAATGAGTCAATTGGGTTGACTTGGACAAATTAGGTTCAACCAAGGTTTTGATCATATTAAATAATCAATTTGAAACAGATTTGAGTCATTGGTTGCAATCAATTTGGATTAGATTTTGATTTGACCAAATTTGGCCTTTTAGGTCAAATTGGGTCAACTTGGGTCAAATGATTAATTGGGTTTGGTTTAGCTCAATTAATCATCAAGTCATGTTTAAGAATCAATTTGAAGTTGGTTAGAATCATTGGTTTCAATCAATTTGAATTGGGATGGGATTTGGTTCAATTTGGCTTATGTAGGCTAATTTGGTCAACTTGATCAAATGACTAAATTGACTTGGTTTGACCCAATTGATTACAATTGATCAATCAAGGGTGATCAATAATCATTGTAGGATGATTTGGATAGGTTGGTTCAATCCAATTTGAGTTGGATTAGAATTTCGCTCAAATGGGTCCTTTAGGTCACTTTGGGTCAAGTGAAACTCTTGATTTTGGGTTGAGTTTGATAATTGATTTAGGATTGATTGATGGCTTTGATTGTAGTAATTTGAGTTTAATTGAATTTTGGCTCACTTGGACATTTTGGGTTCAAATGCTAACTTGGGTTGAATTGATTGATCGATGGGTTTGATTGATTTGATTATAGCTTTTGAAAGAGTTTGAGGTGATTTGAATGGTTTGAGAAAATCAATTGAGTTTGGTTTGATTGAAGGAATTTTGATTAAGTCTATAGGATTGGATTAGGTTAAGGTGGGTTTAGGTTATGGATTTCAATCATTTGGTTTGGAGTTTGGATGTGAGATTGGATTCAATTGGTATTGGTTTTGCATTGATTTAAGGTTTGGTTTTGGTTAGGGAGGTATGAGACTTGGTTTAGGCCATAGGATATTGGATCCTATGGCATAGCCTAAACCTATGGAAAATCCTCTTAAGTATCTAGGTTTTGGTTAAGTGTTCACTTAGTCACTAGAAGTGTCCTATGACTAAATAACTCTTAGTGTCTAGAAGACTCCTAGGATGGGAAAGATTGTCACTCGAAAAGTGAGGTCAACAATCGTAATCAATAAAATCCATTATAATTTCTTTTTTTTGATTTTAACCTAATTTTGGCTCAATTGATCATCAAGTCATGTTTAAGAATCAATTTGAAGTTGGTTAGAATCATTGGTTTCAATCAATTTGAATTGAGATGAGATTTGGTTCAATTTGGCTTATGTAGGCTAATTTGGTCAACTTGATCAAATGATCAAATGAACTTGGTTTGACCCAATTGATTATATTTGATCAATCAAGGATGATCAATAATCATTGTAGGAGGATTTGGATAGGTTGGTTCAATCCAATTTAGGTTGGATTGAAATTTGGCTCAAATGGGTCCTTTAGGTCACTTTGGGTCAAGTGAGCCTATTAACTTGATTTTGGGTTGAATTGAGTTTGATAATTGATTTAGGATTGATTGATGGCTTTGATTGTAATTAATTTAGGTTTAATTAAATTTTGGCTCACTTGGATATTTTGGGTTCAAATGGGCTAACTTGGGTTAATTGAATTAATTGACGATGGGTTTGATTGGTTTGATTATAGCTTTTGAAAGAGTTTGAGATGATGATTTGAATGGTTTGAGAAAATCAATTGAGTTTGGTTTGATTGAAGGGATTTTAGTTAAGTCCATAGGATTGGATTAGGTTAAGGTGGGTTTAGGTTATGGATTTCAAACATTTGGCTTGGAGTTTGAATGTGAGATTAGATTCAATTGGTATTGGTTTTGCATTGATTTGAGGTTTGGTTTTGGTTAGGGATGTATGAGACTTGGTTTAGGCCATAGGGTATTGGATCCTATGGCGTAACCTAAACCTATGAAAAATCCTCTTAAGTCTCTAGGTTTGGGTTAAGTGTTCATTTTGTCACTAGAAGTGTCCTATGACTAAAGAACTCTTAGTGTCTAGAAGGCTCCTAGGTCTAGGATGGGAAGATTGAGTCCTCACTCCAAAAGTGAGGTCAACAATCGGTAATCAAAAAAAATCCATTATAATTTCTTTTTTTTGAGTGATTTTAACCTGATTGTAAAATCCTGGTTGAAAATGATTTTTGGTGCACAAAAAATGATAGTAAAGATTTTTTGACAGATTTTCAGCCGAAAAGTTCTACAAGAAGAATTGGCAAAAAAACTATTTGGAAATGCCACCGAAAAAGTGAACCTTTGGAAATTTTTGACAAGGCCTTTTCCTATGACATATCCGGTGGGCTGCTCTATTGGAAATGTCTAGCAGAGATGGTCCGCCAGAATTGCCTCTGTAAAACATTTTGTTAGAAATTTTTTAGTGATATTTTTGACGATGCCTCGTATTGAACATATTGACAAAAAATCCATAGGAAGTTCGTCTGAAACCTATATAAAATGAAAAAAAATTTAAAGCTTCACATATGCTTTAATTTTTTATACTTAAGAATCATAAAATAACAGTTTTCTAATTAATAATAATATACACTCAACATCTACATAAGACTAATAAACAGCTAATCTCAATCATTTCTTTCATTTCATTCTAGTATTTTAAAAATTATTGAAATGAACTAATAGTTTTAAAACATTTAAATGAAATAATCTAAAATATCAATATTTCAATAAATTATTTACATATGAAAATAAGATACAAATGAAACCTACTCCACAACAATCTCCTTATCATCTTGCTCCTCTTCATCCTTCTCAGTCTCCACCACTAGCTCCTTTCCCATTCTATCTATGCATCTTTTTCATTCTAGCCTCCATTGTAGCCATCCAAGTTTTCATTTGTATAGTCATCCTCGCTTTTATCTCATCCATTATATAGCGCCTTTGAATAATCTGTCAATATGAATGCTCGTTCTAGAGAATGAATGGCGTGCATCATATGGTAATCCCTATAAGCCTAGGCCATAAATTCATCCCTTATTCTTTCCTCCAGCGGCCACTTTCATATATCATACTTGAACTTCTCACTAGAACTTCCGACACTAGTGTAGCCCTGACTGGCAACTTCTTTCAACCGCATGTAGTCATCCTATGAGCAATTAAAATGTAAATGAATTATAATAGATTATTAACTGAATTATAATTTAAGAAATTAATAGTTAACTTACATATGCTCTCAGTGATTAAATATCAACCCATTACTGGTTAGTTTGATGCTGATGTGTTCTGCTATATAATTTAGTAGCAATAGACTCTCATCCAAGAACTTAAGCATGTAAACATTTCAATAAAATTAATTAATCATGATTATAGGTTTAATTAATACAAACTAATAATTGACTTACCATTGGTACTTAGTGTATGCAGTTGACCCTCACTTTTGGAGTGAGTTCTCAATCTCTTTATCTTAGACATAGGAATCTTTAGATACTAAGATTTCTTTAGTCATAAGACACATCTAGTAATTAGGTGAACACCTAAGCTAAGCCTAGAGACTTAGAAGGGTTCAACCACAAGATTAGGCCATGTCATAAGGAATAGGAAAATCACCTACCTTATAGCCTAAACCCAATCAGTGTTCACCATCTTAAATTCAATCCAAATCCAAATTTTAAACATAACCTCAAATTCAAATTCAAATCAAATCCAAATCCCAATCAAATGATTGAAGCCCTTGAACAAATCCTTCTTAAGCTTTATGATTGGATCTCATGGACTTAGTCAAATCACCATTCAATCCACTTCAACCTTGATTGATTTCTTCATGAATCAATCATATCTTCAATCATCTTCATAAATATAAATTGAATTTACACTCAAATCATCAAAACTAAATCAAACTAAATCAAAATCTTCCTTAAGCCATTTTGGCCTATCTCCATGAGCTTGGCTAAATTTGACTCCAAATAAATTCAAATTCAATTGATTTTCTCACGAGTTAATCATTCCTTCAATTATCCATATAAAATGAAATCCACAATCATCAAGCCAAATCAAAATCAACTCAAGTCAAACCCAACTAGCCCATTTGACTTGAAATATTTAAATGAATCAAAACTCATTTGAACTCAAACCAATTGTTGAATTTATATGTCAATCTAAAATCCATATATAAACTCATTTAAATCAAACTCAACTCAAAATCAAGCCAACTAAATCCAATTGGTTCACCTAACCCAAAGTGGCCAATTTGACCTACATGAACCAAAATCCAATTCAATCCAAATCAAAGTAAATTAAGCCAATCCAAACTTCATGTAATGATTGTTGATCACCCTAGGATGATCAATTGATATAAATTAGGTCAAATTAAGTCAATCTAGCTTGTTGATGGTCAACACTTTAGCATATATGAACCCATACTAGCCAAATTGCAACCTAAGTCAAATCCATTGAAACCAACGATTCAAATCAACCCAAAATTAACATTCAAACATGACTTGACCTTCAATTAAGCCAAACCTAGTCCAATTGGCCCTCTTGACCCAAGTTGACCCAAATTGACATAAATGATCAAATTAGACTAAACTCAAATTAAATCTAAATTAAATGAAACCAAAGCATACAATCCTCCCCAAATAGTCATATGAACTTGACCTAATCTTTGGTCTGATCCAATTTGACCAATTGGTCAACCTAACTCATTTTGACCTAATTTGACCAATTGGTCAACCTAACTCATTTTGACCAATTTGACCCAAATGGGACAAATTGAGTCAAATTAAACCAAATGAACTCCAAATGACATGAAATTTAGTCCAACTCACTTTTGACTCATTTCAAATCTGCTCAAATCAAATTCAATGCTAAATGACCACTATACTCTTGGGCTAAAGGTATCACAAAAGACAAAACACCCATGTAAAAAAATATCATTTCTCTTGGCCACTTGGCACTCATCCATTGGTCCACTTAGGCTCCAAGGACATTGACCAACCTGACCCAAGAGGTGGTTGGGTCAGCCATGACTCATGAGAAGGTGAAATCACCTCCCCTCCCCCATTGGAACACTTGACATGAAGGACCTTCACTTCCCTTTGCTAGGACACCCACTTGTCCATCATAATAGCCACCTCCCATGCCTTGGCCAACAAAATTAAGCCACATAGGATGATTCTCTTTCATTTCCAACCACCCCAAGCCATAGGACATCCACTAGGAGCCAAAATCACAAGGAATGAGGTGATTTTCAGCCATTCCAAAAGCACAAAAAATAGAGAGGAAAAAATACTTCATCCCACACTCATTTCACTCTCCTAGAGCTCCCAAACTAAGCAGCAACCATTCCCACTTAGTTTTTGAGAAAAAGTCATCAAAATCAAGTGGATTATAATTAGGAAGCGGTGACATTTGGTGGGCACATCATTCAGGAGTGAAGCAAGAGCACAAATCCATTCCAAAGCCTCTTCGTGCATTCAGGAGCATCCTTGGATCTCCATATCATAAAATTATCCCCGGTGAGGTAATTTCAAAAAATAATTGTAGCCTGTCATATGTTCTCATGTTTGTGATGATTTTTTTATGATTTTAATGATTTCCCTTAGATAATCCTTACATTTTTTATTTTATATCATCCCAACATGAATCAAGAAGTTTTCCAATGAAGATTGTTGTGAAATCGAGCCCATTTGGATGAAATTTAGTTCACTTTTCATGGAAATGATCGATTTCTTGGCTAGAAGTAGTAGTATCCAATCGTCCGTCTTGGGGATCAGGCTACTGAGATTAACATGTTAGATCCACCTATTTTTTCCCTCAAATCTTCGGATGAGTTCTAGACTAGCCGAAATGATTCACGCATCCTTATCCATTTTCCGCTCATTTTGGCACATGGGCGTGGCAATGGAAACACATGGCACCATTGCCATGTCGGCATATGTTGGCCGGGATAAGAAGGAAATTCCAGTGTTTTCGATTTTAAAAATTATTTAAATCATCTAAAACTTTAAAAATTCCTAGAAAATAAAATACTTAATTAAAAATTGCAAACAAGGGCTCGTTGGATTCATCTTTACAAGGGAAATCCAACAAACCTAAAATCCCTAAATTTTACTAAATATTTTGGGCTTAATTTAAGTTTTAGTAAAAATTAAATTTTGTTAATTAAATCAAAATATACATCAGTTGATTAGAAATTTCAAGGAAAATGAAGTTAAAATGCACCATCATAAAACTTTCAAGTCAAAAGATTTATTAGAAGATATTACATTATGAAGATTAAATAGTAAAATAAATTAATGGACTTCATAAAAATCATGAAAAATCATTTAAATCAGTTGAAACTTTGGAAAATTATAACAAATCACAGAAACAAAATACAAATAAATACTCATTTTAAAGGCATTTTAGAGAAGATTAAGTTAAAATTAATTCTAATTAATTTTGAATAATAAATAAGGCTTAATTTGGGTTTAATTGAAAACTTAATTAGCTTAATTACTCCATAATTATCCAATTAATTAATCCCAAACTTTCTGAGGTTGATTAATGGGATGACCTTTGTATCCGATAATTTTTTTTACGATTTATTGCTTGATTGATTAGGGAATTTACTTGTCTTAGCCTTAATTATTTTCTTAATTAATTAGATGATTAATTAACATTCTAAACCATAAGGAAAGTATTAATTAAGCTTGCTAATCATTGTGGATTAGTGAATGGGCATGGGGAATGATATTGGGACCTCTTTCCTATTCTTTTCCCAAAGTTCATTTCACTTGACTTGAAACTAATTAATTTGAGACTAAGTGATGGTTTAATTTATTAATTAAATGGCTAATTTAATTAAATTGAAATCATAATCATTCCAGATCTCATCTAATTAGGTTTCTTGGGTAGACTCTTAGGTGTTCAATAACCTAAGAGAATTCTAAAGAAATTATAATGAGCCCACATGTGTGGGAGAATTTTAAGAGTACTTAATTAAGCCCCTTAGCATAATTAACCATTAATTATGAGCCAATTGTAAGACCCTTTCATTTCTTAGGATCATTATTTATTTAATTTCTAAAGCATATGCATATCATGTTGGCTCACCATTACTTGGGTAAATATGCTAAGGTGATATAGGAAAGGGATAATTAATAGACTTAACTCATTGCAACCTAAGTAATCTATAAAATCAACTTAATTTCTTTTATTGAACAAAATTGATTAACCAATATGGAAATGGGTTAGAATCAACAAATGATTGAATCTCCTCTTTTATCTAAATCAAATCAAACATCCAAAAATAACTTAATAAGAAGCTTTTGTTTACTTTAAATAATTATATTTGATATGATTGTCTTTATGAATTAGTTTGATTGAATGAAACATGTGTTTTATGTCTTATTATTCCTTTCCAATCATATTAAATGATGTGTGTCATGTGGTTCCATGCATTCATGTTTTCAAAATGTTTAAACTTAAACAAATTTCCTTTATGTTAAGCTCGCATATGTTGATTTAATTTAATATATGTGTGGCTATTATCACTATTAAATCTAAATATATATATTTTTTAAAAACTTAAAAATGAGTAATAATATATGAAGGGATAGTAGTTATGATTACATATATGTTTGCATGTGCTTATAGCTCAAGTATGTGAAATAGAGCTTTCTTTTTGTTAATATATATAGTTTCACATGTATTGGAACGGTAATAAGAATATAGTCTGGGTATCTCAGGAATACGAGGCTTTAGTTAGCCCAAGGAGGTCATTTGATTATCTCCCTTCCTTGGTTTAACAATGACACGTACTTATTTGATTCCATTTACATGTGTTCCTACATTAGAATTAGGATGGAATTTTGTTTCACATACATAAATGTTCTAATAAAATAAAAAAATATAATTTTTGCATGATTTTCTTTCTCTTACTTACATATACATTGTGTAGTGAGATAGCAAAGTATATAGTCCGGACATCTTGAGAATATGAGGCTTTAACTAGACCCAAGGAGGTCATTTGATTACTCACTTCCCTAGTTTAACAAAGGCATGTACTCACTTATTTCTCTTTACATGTGTATGCATGTGTGGTTAAAGGATGAAAATCCCTCTTTCTACTAAGAATACATGCATCCATAATAGAATAAATGATTGAATTAATTAGCCATATGATTTGGGGTCTCTTTTCTTATGTTCTTACATACAAATTTACATGTGTTTGAATGCAAATAGGTATATAGTTTGGACATCCCGAGAATACGAGGCTTTAGTTAGCCCCAAGGAGGTTATTTGATTACCTCACTTCCCTGGTTTAATAATGACATGTACTTATTTAATTTCATCCTTATGTATTTTTGTATAAGAATTTGGTTAAAGCTCTAAATTAACATGATTAAATAATTCAATCAAATAAGAAATATAAACTTCAAATATGCACATCTACATTCATCATTTGAGTGTGCTAAAATATGTTGTATGTATAGATACACTTAGGATTAAATAATATGCATGCTATATGTAATAGAAAGAAATGATTGAACATAAAATATGTGATAGTATTTCAATTAGATTAATCTTAAGAAGCCTTTCACATTGAATATAATAACTTAAGGTGAACCTAAACTTAGGGTTAATTTAAAATGTGTAATAAGCCATTCACTAAAGAGAACTAAATTAAATTAACATGCTTTAGAAAGTGGCTTAATGTAGGGATGAAAGAGGGCAATCCTCTTTCTTCTCTTTATAACACTTAGCTGCTAAGTGTAGGTCACATAAAACCAAAGAAAACATAAATTAAAACTTCCCAATCAATTAAAGCACTTGAAGTGAAACCACCCTTTAAATTGAATCTTTTTACACTTAGAAAATCTTAACTCTAAAGCCTAGTCAGGACATACCACACAAGCCTTAATACACACATATTAGATTAAGTCACCACTTCTAACCTTATGTTAGGACGGTGCATGTTTTGATGTATATTTTATTTTGTGATGCATTATTTTAGATTGTATGTTAGGGTGTATATTTCGTAGACTAGATGGTAGGCCTTGATTATCCTAATCATATTTTTTACATGGGATTATGCTTAAGGGGTCGCTTAAAAATAAATATAAATATTCTCTTTACAGGTTGCTTAAGCTCTTAAGCATAATCCAAGTTAGGACATGTGGGCTTGGTTACCTATGTGCAGGGTGCTAAGTCCAAATTATAAATATAACTGCTTGGGTTGTATGTGTGTCTAGCTAACACTTATTTTACAGGTATAGTTAGATTTACTCTTCCTATTCTTAATGTAATTTTATAATTAGGAATTAGGATAAGTGTTATGGGAGAATTAGGATGAGCATTGGCTAGAAGACAATGTCTTATGTGCCATGTGATACCTTCGAAGTGGAGCAAACCAAATCAAGAAGGAGGAAGATACATAAAGACATAAAGATATGAAGACTTGAAGACCCCCATACATTTATCATTTGTAAATTATAATTATTCTTTCATTTTTTGGGTTGTATAAGGGACTCTACCTATATTTCTTTTCGGTTGTCTCGGTGATACCACGACCTTTTATTCATTTGCATTAATTTTATAAAGTTGATTGATGTTTTGTTTAAATTATGCAATAGAAATGACAAGCCTTTTCATATTTTCTTTGTGATTGGTGTTTGTTGTATGACCTAGATGCGATTAGGCTCTTAGGAAAAAATAAATCTTCTATCAAACTATAACTCATAATTAAATTTCTAAATAACTCATAACCTCACATAAATTTTAGGCATTAAATTAAGATAATTAAAAGATTTAGCAACCCCTTAGCTGTATGGTTGTATGTCTAATATCATGCTTGCATCTTCTACTCTTGCAAAAATGAGGGCCTCTATTCTTGATGCATGGGAACCGCTTGACCTATGAGAGTAACTCCTACTAATGGAGCTTCACCCCTCTTCTCTCTTGATTTTAGCTCATTTCAACATGCATTTGCATATAAAATCCTATGGCCTTTGTCAAAATGAAGTGTCCAAAATAAATAAAATTTGAAAAGATTGCATTAGACTAAGTCATTATTCATACCACTCATTTCTCTTTAGGGAGTGTTGACCTCATTTTTAGAATGAGCTCTCAACCCCTCCATCTTAGACATAAGACTTCTCTTAGGCTTTAAGAGTTCTTTCATCTTAAGACACATCTAGTGTTTAGGTGGACACTAAACCTAGCCTTAGAAGACTTAGAAGAGTTAGCCATAGGAATAGGTCATGCCTTAGGGGTGTTAGGAAAATTTTCTACCCTTAGCTTAAACCATTCCTCACCTTTCTTTCATTCAAGTAAAACTCCAAATCAATTCTTATTGATTTTCTCCAAACTCAAATCAACTCCATGTGATTGAAATCCATGACCAAAATCCATCAAAAATTTCTAAGTTCAAATCTTCCTAAGTCCTTAATCTTTCCTTAAGGACTTAACCAAAACCATGATCAAAACCAATTCAAATCTTTAAGATTTTCTCATAATTCATTTATATTCTCATTTACATTCATTTATATAAATGAAATATTAATTCAAATCAATTAAATTAAACTCAAAATTTCAAATCGATTCATGAAATTCTCCTTATGTCCTTAATTTTCTATTAATGGACTTAGCCTAAACCTTGATCAAATCAATTCAAACTCATGAGATTTTCTGAAAAATTATTAATATTCTCATTTATATTCACATATATAATTGGAAATATAAATATAAATCAATCAAATCCAAGAATTAAAATCTAATTTAAAATTTCCTAAATCCCTTAATTTTATTAATGGACTTAGCCTAAATCATCATCAAATCAATTCAAACTCATGGGATTTTCTCAAATCCATTTATATTCTCATTTATATTCACATATATAAATGAAATATAAATATAAATCAAACCAAATTCAAAAAAATTCAAATCCAAAACTCTAAAATTTTCCTAAGTCCCTTAAATCCTTCTTAGTGGACTTAGCCTAAATCATGACTAAACCATCTCAAATCCATTTTCTCTCAATTTATATTCTCATTTATATTCACATATATAAATGGTAAATAAATTCAAACAATCAAAACCAATTCCAAAATCAAACTCAAATCCACTCAAAATCCAATCTAAACCTTTCAAGTCAAAATCTTGAACTTAGCCAAATCAATTTTAAATCAAAGCCAAACTCTTGATTTATCAAAAATCCAAACTCAATCAAACATCTAGTTCCAAAATCAAACCCAAAACTCTTTCATATTCGTCCTTTGAATATTAAATTGTCAAATGGATCTGAACCCATTTGACTTCAACCACTTATAAATGAATTGATATTTCAATCATGAGTCCATAGACAAGATCAACCAACTTCAAATCAAGCTTTGACCAAGCCATTTGACCACTTAGGCTCACTTGACCCAAGTGACCTAAAATTTATGAGCCAAATTTTTAATCCTAACCAAATTGGATTGAACCAAACTCATATATCTCATCATGATCAACAATCATCATGGGATGATCAATCAATCAAATTGGGTCAAACCAAGTCAAACTTAAGGATTGACCAAGTCAACACTTAGCCCAAAATGAAACCTAACATAGCCAAATTCCCATAGGATTTAAACCATTGATCTAAGTTCACTCATGACCTATGTTTGAACTTGACTAAGAACATTTGAGCTAACCTAGCCAATTGGCCACTTAAAGTTGACCCATTTTGACCTAAAGGGTCAAAAATGTGTCAAAACTTGATCTAAGCCAAATTGATTGAAACCAATAGGTCAAGTCCATTCCAAATCACTTGTGGAACTTGACCAAAGCCTCAATTGGCCAACTAGACCTAACCATTGACCTTAGACCCAACATGACTTAAAGGGGTCATGTTGAGCCAAATTTGAACTTAACCAAAATTGATTGGAAACAAAGATACCAATCCACTCCATATGACTAACCTAACCTAAACCTACCCTTAACCTACCCAAATAGATCAAATGGGTCAAATAGGTCAACTTGACCCATTTGACCTAAATGAAGTCATATGAGCCAAATTCAAAACTAATCCAAATTGAATCAAACCAAAGTCACCAAAATTTCAAATGGTCATATGAACTTGACCCAACTCTTGACCCAATTTGACCAATTGGTCAACTTGACCCAAGTTGACCCATTTTGACCTAAATGGGTCAACATGAGCCAAACCCTATCAAATGAATTCCAAATCTCATGAAACTTGTTCAAACCTAGTTTGTCCACATACCCAACATATCCAAAGTGAAACATTAGCAAAATGACCATCCCCCTAGGCCATATAAAAAGCTTAATCCATGGTAATTTGGTCATACCCTCTTCATTCACTTGATTTCCTAAAAGCTCAAGGGGACTTAGTGAAGAGTGGTGCAAAATAGGTTTGGGTCACATTGGTCCCTATACCAAACTGGACCCCATGGTTCAAAATTAAAATTCAAAATCCCTCCCACTCAAATTCAAGCACATGGGAGGTTGGCATCCCTTGGCTCAAACCATGTCCCTCTAGCCCATCAACAAACAATGATCAATTGGATCAAAATGACAGATGGATGGGCCGATCCTTCAAGGGGAGATATACTCCCCATCATTTGAATTCATCATTCCCCAATTGAGTACTAGAGAAAGCCATGAGAGCCTCCCAGAGCTCTTGCCATTTCCCTTCTTGATTTTTGAAGTGAAAATGAGATCAATCCATTCTTGAACTTTCTCCACACTCAAATTCACTCAATCCTCTTCAAGCTTCATTGAGGACCAAGTCAGGTACCCAAGCTCTCTTCCAAGTTCTTAAGGGAGATCCAATTCCATCAAGCTCAAGGAGGAGGTGACATAGGAAGATCCACTCAACCACAAATGCTCAAAACTTAGCAAGACTTCATCTCCAAGAAGCTTCTCAGAATCGAGCAGGTGATCACCTCCTGAGGTATGGGATTTTTTGACCATTAAACTCAATGTGTGTGGAGCTTTGTGAAGAAATTTTAACCCATGGATTTTGACCATTGGATTTGCCACTCTTTAGCTTTAGATGGTGGGGGTTGAGTTTGATTTGAATATGAGTCAGATGCTTGGATCTTCCCCTTGATAATGGACAGTTTGTTGATCAAGGGAAAGAACTTGGGATATCTCAGCCGTCCACCCACGCATTTTGGATGGACGGTCGAGATAATTTCAAATGTTTAGATATTTGTTATGTATTTTTTAAAATGCGGGGAGATCTCTAGCCGTCCTATCTTTGATTGGATGAAATCAATCGCCAACCACCATCTATTTGACATTTAAGTAAACCTTCACAAATGTATGTAACTGACTACCACGCGTGTCCAGTGAGCTAGGGATTAGTTAAATGCCTTAATTAATTCTAATTAACTTAAGGATCTTCTAAAATTCATAACTCCTCTACAAAATTCAAAAAATTATGAAAAAAATTCTATGAAAATATAATTCAACCTAAAATATTTTAAAATTAATTTAAATGGGTTTTGAATTATATTTTTATCTAAATTTAGGTTTTATTGGAAATTTTATTTTGCTAATTACTTTTTAATTAAGGCTCTGATTAATCCCAAATATTTTTGGGTATGTTTTACGGGATGACTTCTACTTCCCCTAATTTTCTCAAGATTTATTGAAGGTTTGATTAGAAGAATTGCATATGAATTTCTTAATTACCCTCCTTATGTAATTAAGGATAATTAGGATGTGATTAGTAGTTTTAATTATTAGCATTGATTAAGGTCGGATCCAGTAGTAGAGGTTTATGGAATATTTTTGGGGCATTTCCTTAAGCTATTCTCTAAACCCCTTTTTTTCTCCTTAATCTCTCTTAATTAAGGGTTAATTCATTAATTATCCCCTTAATTAATTTATAAAAATTCTAAAAGTTAGAAATTAATCTACTTTGGGTAGATGCTTGGGTGTTTAATAGCCTAAGTTCAATTAAGAAAATCAAAACCCAATTCATGTGAAAGGGTGTTTTGAAATTACTTAAGCTAAACCCTTAGCTTAATTAACTTTTAATTGTGAGACAAATTGCATTAGGCCTTTTTCTTGTGCATTGCATAAATTTAAATTTCTTGTGAGTTTTATGTCATCTCATTGGCTCATAATTATTTATTTAATTCTAAGGTGGTGTAGGTAATGGTTAATTAAGTTACTTAATTCACACCTTAACCTAATTAATGCATAAAATGAATCTAATTATCTAAAAATTAAACAAAATATATAAACATATGTGGGAATGGGTTAGGAACAACAAACTCATCTCACCTTTTAAAATTAAATCAAACTTCAAACTAAACAAAAAATCACATTTGAATTCACTTTGATTTATTTTAAACTTTCTTATTCCATAAGAATGTCTTTAGGATTTAAGTGAAGTGAACTTGTTTACATGCTTCCATTGCTTTGAATCTTTCCCCAGCATGTTAAATTTGTATGTCATGTGGTTTCATGCTTTCTTAATTTTAAAATTCAAAATTTAAATGAAATTATTTACTTTATGTCAAATTTGCATGTGTTGGCTAAAGTAGAAATATGAATGGCTATTATCACTATTAAATCTAAATTATTCTCAAAATACATAAATCAATACCAAATCTGAAAGTATGCTACTTATATTTTAATTATGAGTTTGCATGTGATAGATTATAAAAATGTATGCTTAACATATTTCCTTTCTTTCTTATGTTGGTATAATTTTGAGTTAGTAAGATGTAGGTTCATTTGAAAAAACACTTTAATTCCATACCCTATTCATTCTATGCTATCACCTAAGAAGGCTTACCTATACTCGCATACATAAATTGCATAAAATAAAATGAATGTATTAAACAACTTTTGCATTCTCCTTTTCCATTTCATTTATTTTATACACATGTTTGTATTTAAGGAAAGTGGTATATTTGGACAACCCAAGGTTGTGAGGCTTTTAAGTAGCCCTAAGTAGGTCACCTTACACCTCTTGGTTAACAATGGCACTACTCACTTATGCCTTTTTTTTTACTTTCATGTGTGTATGTGAAAATATGGGTAAAAATCCTTTCTACTTAAGAAAATCATGCATATTCAACTTCTAAATTTCCTTAAATGGATTACTTTGCATGCATCATAAAGTGTGTTAAATATCTCATTTGTATGTATAGATATGCTTAGGTCCATCCATATGCTATATATGTTGGGAAAGAAATGAAGTAATGTGTGTTATGTGAATTTTGGTTCATTTTATTTAATCTTAAAATATCTTTCTTTTTGAATAAGTTTGTTTAGAGTTTATCTAAACTTAAGATTAATCAAAAGATGTAATCAAAACATTCACATAAATGAAAATAAAATGTGAATCTACTTTAGAAATTGCTTAGGTTAGGGGGGAAGAGAAGTTCTCTCTTTCCTCTCTTCATAACTAGTAATTAATTAGGATCCACTTAAATCAAATCAAAACATGAAATAAAATTAAAAAAATAATTAAACAACTTAAATGAAACCCTCCTCTAAGTTGAATATGTTCTTCACACTTAGAAAATTTGAACTAAAGCCATAGCTAAGCATACCACACAACCTTCAAAGCACATACATTAGCTTAAGTCACTTCTAGCTTTAGGTTAGGTGATTGGTTTGATGTTTATTTTGTTTTGTCATATATGTTTTAGACTAGATGTTAGGGTGTATGTTTGTAGATGAATGGTAGGATGCTCTTAGTCTAACTATTTTTTCTAGGGGATTGTGCTTAAGGGCTATCATCATAAAAAATATAAATACTTTTACTTGCAGGTGCTTTATACCCCTAAGTATAATCCAATAGGATAGGTGAACTTAGTCACCCATGTGTGGGGTGATAACTCCAATATACATGCTTGGGATTTGTGTGATTTATTTTAGCTAACCTTTGTTTTGCAGGTGTTAGTTAAATTTTTATTCTTTTCCTTTTCATGTGAATTTGTGCAATTAGGATTTTGGAATGATTGTTATGGGGATTAAGATGAACATTGGATATAAACATCAGATGTCTAAATCACCTTAACCATCCAAGCATAAAAGGAACCAAGAAAAAAGAGGAGAAGAGAAAAGAAGAAGAATAATAATAATGAATCCTTTTAATATATAATTAATTTTTTTTAAGTTTAGGTTTAGGGTAGCTTACATTTGTTGAGATTGTTTTTTATGTGGCATATTTTTTTAGTTTCTTTCTTTTATAATCTTTTAAATTTCTTGTTTAACTCTTTTTATTGATTTTAGTTTATGCTCTTTTTTAAATTGGCATCTTTTTCTCCATTTCTTAACTTCTTATGATTGATCTTAAAAATAAAAATATTAACCTTCTTATAAAATCTTAAAAGATCATTTAAAGAATAAATTCTTGATATAAATTTTTCCCTTTGAGAACTTAATCTTATTTAAAATAAATTTTCTGATAAGAAAACAATCTTCTATCAGATTCACCTTAATAGTCCTTATTGTTGGTCCATTAAATTGACTTCATCATTAAAATAATCTATTTCTTATGATCCATCACTTGAAAGTAAAGTCAAATAAAAATATGAATTAGATTTCTTTATTTTAATAGATTTGAAAGTGTCCTTATGATCTAGTCTCTTTAGAGTGAGTTTAAGGACTTAGTCTCTTTCTAAATAAATAACCTAGCTATCTTGCAAAAAGACTTGCCTACATGTATTTAAAATTAGGAGGAGTTAGTTGACCACCCAGGTGATTGTAAGCTAGCTATTGGGTGGTTTTCCTCTCTTGTGGAGGTAAACCAATACCCATTTTGCTTAGATTTAGGTCTTTTGGTTCTTACTAAAGCTCCCTAGATTTAGGATGCTTATTTTCTTTGGGCTATAAGCATAATTCCTCACCTCTTAGGCATTTTTAATCTTGTGTTAAGGAATCATAAGTCTAAATTTCTAATGAAAAATTACTCAATAAAATAAATCAATTTCAAATATGTAAAACTCAACCATAGGATATTTGAGATGCTCATAGGTTTCCTAGTATCATGAGATCTCTACTTATCTTCCATTTTGGCTTCAAAATAACTCTTTAATCAATCCCATTTGATCTTCCAAAATAAACCAATCTGATAGTAGCCTTGAAATCTTTAGAAAATTATCACCTTAATTGAGAGTTTTCCTAAGGGATCCCATTCTTGGATGTAATTAACATGGGAACTTAAAATTTTAAAATAAACCATGCTTTACTTTTCCATGTAAAAGGGAAATATCAAATATGACCCATCATCCTTAGGAGTCCTTGAGGTGATTAGGTCCATTAAAGGGTAGTGACTTTTTATCTTTTTGAGATAGTACATTTCTTAATATCTTCATATCACTTATAAAAAAAGATTTCTCATCATTCAAAATAAACACCATAGATTTTTCAGCGACTTTTGTTGGGGAAGTTCCTCTCATCTTTATAAAATTTTTCTCTAATCATCGATAGAGGACTTATACTTTTTATATAAGAAGACTATCTTTCTTTTAGTTGACTTAGCTTATTTCATCTTAAGCAAAAGCCAACATCTTTAGAGTTTTAGGACCTCTCCTTGTGGTCTTAAAATCCTATTAGTTCTAATAGGTAAAATAAATAATAAATAAAATATTAAAAAACAAATTTTTGAACATTTTCACTTTTATATAAGGTTTATCCACATTTAAAAATAAACTAAAACAATAAAGTCTTTTGCAAAATATATTCAAAGCACTTTTTCAAAAACAAAATCATTTTAAATTCACCCACAAAAGTTTCAAAAAAATAAAATGTTCAAATCTCTTTAAAATAGACAAATAAACTCATTTAACATACTAATTTTGTTAAATGATCCTCTTCAAAAAATCAAAAAATCATTTACAATCATGAAATCTTTTAATTTTCAAAAAAAGCACATTTCTTAAATAAATCATTCTTAACTCCATTTAACATACCCAAATTTGTTAAATGAGTTCATTCAAATAAAATAATCAAAATCAACATGATTTGAAACTCACTTAACATACCAAAATTTTAAAATAGATTTCACTTTTAAAACAAATATCTATTACATACCATTTCTTTAAGTGTCCTTCTTTCAAAATTATGAAAAAAATCAACACATTTAATTTTTAACCAAATTTGTAAAATCATTTTTAAAATCAAAACAAATTTAATCAAACAAATTTGAAGTATTCTTTTTTTTTTTCAAATCACAAACAAATTAAACACAATTGAATTTCATTTTTACCCAAATTTGTCAACAGAATTTCCTTTTATAAAATCAAAAAAATTCTCATAAAATCATTGAACTCATTTAACATACCCATTTGTTAAATGAGGTCCTCTCAAAATCAAACAAATACAATCATTTACCATTTGTTAAAAAGAATTCAATTAAAATCAACATTTTTGGTTAACTCAACATAATTTGTTAAGTAGTCCATCTCAAATCAAAACAAAAACACATTGAATTTTAACATATAAATTTGTTAAGTAATTTCCTTTTAAATAAACAAAACATCATATTTAGATCTTTAACATACATTTGTTGGTAAGAATCTCACTTTCAAAATATAAACACTTGAATCATTTAACATAAAATTTGTTAAGTAAATCTCTTTTTAAATAAATCAAATATATCAAAAATAGATTGGCTTCATTAGCATACAAATTTGCTAAGTAAGTCCCATTCATCAAACAAATCAAATACATGATAAATAATCATCACAAATAACAAGGATATTTTCAAACATGCACTTAAGATCTCTCTTAGCATACCAAAATTTGTTAAGTGAAAGCTCCAAAATTAAAATCTCAAAAATAAAGGATTAGCAACAAAATTTGTTAAAATCTCTCCAAATGGAGAAACTCATTCAACATATCTAATTTATTGGATAAGGTTCCAAAATCAACAAATCAATTTATGAAAAAGTCCATCTTAAATTCTAAATCTCTCAAAAATATGAACCCCACTTAGCATTCTTCATTTATTTGTGTGGGTTCATTAAATTCAAATCAAAATTTGATTGAAAAAATATGAATCAAGTTTGATTTTATATTTTCACATGTAAGAACATTGTCAATCTCTAGTGATTTGTTATGGCTCAATAAGTTTGTTTTCTCTTTCCCCTAGATGTGACTTGGCCTTGGATACCAATCTTACCATGGAGCCACCCACCTAATTTACTTTCATGATTTGAGGTTTTAAAATTTTCATGACCCTCCTGTCAATAAGGAGATGGCAGGATAGAAGCCACTCCTCTATTTTGATGTTGAGTCAAAGTTTTCCTCTCTCAATTGTGGAGGTCACAGTGATCTAGTGCAGTTGATACTTTGTTGTTCCAGCTCATTGAGTTGTTACCTCCTCCTTCCCAAATGGAAGGCTATCATCATGAGATAGTCTCCATCTTTAGTGGTTTTAGCTCTCCCTTTTTGCTCTACATCTAACAAGCATGAAGATTAAGTGCACCATGAGAGAGCGGCCAGGTAGATACCTTATCACATATTGCGAGGAGGTTCTCCTGAATCTCCCCTTTCTTGGGTGGGTTTCACCCCTCTCCATTGGATGGAGAGAAGGATCTAGGAGGATCATCTCCTCACCACCAACTCAGATTTTCATTTGTGAGGGAACATGCGATCTTAGGATGGTTCTTGCTAGGTTGGGAGTACTCTTTGAGTTGATATTATTATCTCAGGTTTGTGTGTGGATTCCTTATCCATAGAGAGGGTCCATAAGTTTACCCATGCAGTAGGGGAGATGGAGGTATTTAAGCTGGTGGCCTCACCTTGTTGATTTCCTGATGTGCCATCTATCGATGAACAATATGACTTACCCACACCACCATGGGAGAGCTCCTGGAAGGGTTAGTGTTACCCCATCACTCACTCATTCCTTCACCATCACTTGTCCGGGTCCTCCTTCCCTTTCCACCAAGGTTTAGATCATCAGGGAGAAGTCCCCATTGGTGATCATATGACCAAGGATCCCATTCCATCTACTCCACTTATTGATGTGAGGTTGAGCTCTCCCATTCGTTCACTTTGGTGGTGGGAAAGTCACATGGTCATGCCACCACCCATAGGAGGACAATAGTCACCAGATAGCGGCTTGACATGGGGGGTAGAGGACACTAGTATAGTTCCTATGGAAGTTGACCCTCCTAGGGAAAGTACGCCACTAGCGGGTAGTGTCCGATGCATTGCCTTAGTTGAGCATAGTCTGACATCTACTAGTTAGCGAGTCTTTGTTCCATTGAAGGTAGATGATCGTTCATTGGATGATATTATCACACTTTGTCGAAGAGGAGCTTCTTGGGCATGCTCAAGAGAGGAGGTAAGTTGACTTTGATCTCATGAAGATGATCTTAGAGGCTTGTTATGGTTGATACCGGGGTTCCTCTTAGAGAGAATAGCGATGGAAGGTATTGTGCTGAGGATGACATCACTCTACTCCTTGTAGCTCAAAAGGATGAGCACATCATGAGAATGAGAGGGTTAGAGGATGCATGTAGTAGCATTGTAAAACCAAGCCAGTTCTACTTTTCTATGGGTGATCATTACTTTACATATACCCATCCAGAGTACTTCTCCGTGGACCCATAGTGGCGGTTTGGATAGGAAGGTCATATATAGCACCTTTGTGAAATAAAAGACATAAAATAAATGGTGGAGGTGAAGCATTGGAGCAAGCCAGTGGCTCATCTGTTCCAAAAAGACCCCTAAGAATTCAATGTTTTAATATCCCAAGGGTTCATGCCACTTTCCTTCAAGATCTTTGATGGCGGTGAATCTTGATAGTATATGACATTTAGAGATATTGCAACAGGATGATAGTGATGCTCTTCTTGCTCTTTATTAGTAGCTTAGTATTACATTTGATTGGTACATTACGCAATGGTTCGGTGAAAACTTTTTTATTGAGTTAGAGCACCTCTTCAAAGAGGTTTGTTGGAGCCCACAAAGAGTAATGGTGACCTCAATGAGGCAAAAAAAATCTAATGAGTCCTTATTGATTATATTCTCTGTGGCATAACTATGAAATGTGAACACAACTATGAACATCACACCATAGAAATTTTTTCTCAAGAATATTGAAGTGATGCTTTAATGCTTAAGGGCATTCAATTAAGACCTTTGAAGTTAATCAACAAAGGCTAACTTAAGAAGCCAAATAGTTACCTTTTGAAGATCAGTCTTCAAGTCCAAGCCTAGAAGATATTTGAAAAAAAGAGGGTAGTTATTGTCATAGATAAGGAAAATTAGCCAAGGTTGATTATGAGAGGCCACTCAACCTCATTAATCCTTTTTACAACCATGACCATCATATCGGCCACCACAAGACATAGTGGAAGCTACAACATACATAGGATACTCTAGCCATGGGTCATTTCACTCTTTTGATAAACTCTAAACATTGTGGTGTTTATTTTTTGAGATGGGATATCATGTAGATCTTAGAAGATACTTATTGAAGTGATCGGGTATGACATTAAGAATGATGTACTATCTTGAAAGATAGAAATCACCACTATAATGGACTAATCACTAATAAGGACTCCTAAACATGATGGGTCTTGAATATACAGATCTTTACTTTACATGAAAAAGTAAAGTAAAATTTTAAGCGAGTTCATTAAGTTTCTATGGGCAAGCCCCATAGTTAATTACATCAGAATGAAATTCTTAAGAATACTCTCGATTAAAGTGACAATTAGGGTCTCCAAAGATTTAAGTTTAAGACTATCAAAGGATTGGCTAATTTAGAAAATCAAATGGGATAGATCAAGGAGAAGACTTATTTTGGAATCCAAAGGGAGAAAGTAGAAATGCTCATGATATTGAAGCTAGTGAGCATTCCAATCCTATTGGGCTTTATAATTTTGAAATTGAGAGAGTTAATTATTTGAGTTGACATTTTATTAGATTGCTGGGGCTTATAATTCCACAATATAAGATTATGAAATGCAGAGGTGAGGATTTATGCTTGTAGCAAGGAAATACTACCTGATTCTAAACTAGAGCTTGGCAAAATAAAGGCTAAATCTAAGAAAAAAATGGGTATATGGTTTACCTCCATAAGAGAGAATAAACCACCCATGCTGGACTTATTACCTAGGGTGGACTAACTCTTCCTACACTATAAATCCATGTAGGCAAGTCTTATGCTTTGCAAGATGGCTAGGATATTTTCATTTAGAAAGGAAACTAAGTCCTTAAACTCACTCTAGAGTAGAGCATGAGTGGTATTACTTACTAATGCAAATTTTATCAAATTTATTTGATTCTTTTGAACTTTTATTTTGACATGCTATGAGATTTTGTATGCCTAAATGCATGAGAATTTGATTATGGGCCAAATCAAGAGAGAAAGGGGTGTTCTTTCACCAAAGGCTCTCTTAAGCCTTCATTCTCTCAAAGATGGAAGTCCCTCTTATAAAGAGTGAAATAATATGACATGCATGATATTATACATTCATCCATCCCTAAGGGGTTGCTAAAATTTTATTATCTTGATTTAATTCCAGATTTTATGTGAGGTTATGAGTTATTTTAAAATTTTAGTTATGAGTTGTTATAATAGAAAATTTAATTTTATCCAAAGCCTACCATCACACATATTCAAGCATCAATCATAAAGAAACTATAAAAAACATGTTCTAATCTAAAATCAACATCAAACAATTTTATAGACTACCATAAAAGAATAAAAGGCCAATGGTTGGGTTCCAGTACACCAAAAGAGAAAAAAAATGGGTAGTGAGCTCTTCCCTTATACAATTACAAAAAATAATACATGCTATGGGGTCTTCTTATCTTCATTTCTTCATTCTCTTTCTTTTGATTTGATTTGCTCCAAAGGCATCAAGGGCACCCAGGGACTAAGCTTTACGCCCTCATCCTAATCTCCCATAACTAATCCTAATTCTAATGTAAAATTACATCAAAAATAAAAAAAAGTAAATCTAGATACATATAAATATTAAATAAACACACCATACAAACACTTATATGAATAATTTGGACTTAGCACCCACACATACCAACCATGTCTAACATGGGTTATGCTTAGGGGCTAAACACTGCAATAAACACATTTATATTTTTATTACACCTTAAGCACAACCCCTGAAAAAAATATGATTAGGCTAATACAACCTAATATCAGTCTGAGACATATACCCTAACATCAGTCTAAAACATTACATCAAAATAAAACAACATCATACATCTTAGCACTAGCAGTGGTGACTTAGTATTCCAATGTGTGTGCTTAAGCTTGTGTGGCAAGACTTTACTAGGCTTCTTTAGTTTAAGTTTCAAATTGGAGTTTGAATTTATTTAAACTTTACCTTTGGGTGATTTCAATTTAAATGATTTAATGATTTATTTTTTATTTTTATTTCACTTTATTTGGTTAAAATGATGTTTAGGTTTTCAAGAATGAAGAGTAGAATGAATTCATTTGTAGATGGAATTCATCTACATCTAATTCTAAAGAATCTAACTAAGTCCTTAAGTATCTTAATTAGCCCATTTGAATTTGTGTAATTCATTTTATTTGATTTGATTTTAGAATTTGAGTTTGTTTAAGTATTTAATTGATTGATTTTGATTTAGATATTTTGGTTTAATTACATCTTGATAATTCAATATCCTTGATAATGAAGTTTAAGTTTGTTTAAATTCATTTTTTGATTGATTAATTTTAGATTAAATGTTTGGTTTAATTAAATCTTGATAATTCAATATCCTTGATCTTGAAGTTTAAGTTTGTTTAAGTTCATATTATTTTGATTGATTAATTTCAAATTAGATGTTTGGTTTAATTAAATCTTGATAATTCAATATCCTTTAATTAATGAAGTTTAAGTTTGTTTAAATTCATGTTCTTTGATTGATTAATTTTGGATTAGATGTCTTTGTTTAGTTAAATTTTGATAATTATCCTTTTGAATTAATATTTAATTCTTTTCTTTGATTATGGTTGTGACTTAATTTCATGCTTGATTGTGGTTATTTATTTATAGTTTGATCATTAGATTAAATTGAAATTTTATTTTGATTTTAATTGAGTTTGATTCTTTGTAATTGACTTTATTTTTTAATCACATCCATTTGTCATGTTCATCAAAGTTTGGTTTGTATTCTGATTTCATACATTGGATAGTTAATTAGTTTATCTTATTTAAGTAAGTTGGATGAGATTTGATTTCATTACATATTAAATTGATGAGAGTCTTTCTTGATTTAATTTAATTTGATTTAATTTGATTTGAATAGCTTTATTAGTCTATGGGTTTGCTTGGGTTCAATGTGATTATATGATTAGTTTAATTAAGTATTTATGTTAATTATAAAGATTTGTTTAATTTTAATTTGATTTTATATTTATTTAGGTTAATGATATAATGACTTAATAATTTAGGTTTAATTTAGGTTTTAATTAGTATTTTAATTCATGTTTGATTAAGTTTTAGTTTAATATGATTAATTTAATTAACTTAATTAGTTTGTTTAAGAGGTGTGATAATTATAAATTAAGTAAAGATTTGTTTAATTTTTAATTTGATTTCATATTTGTTTAGGTTAATGATGTAATTAATGATTTAATGATTTAAGTTTAAATTAGTTGATTAGTATTGCATTTAAGTTTGATTAAGTATAAGTTTAATATGATTAATTTAATTGACTTAATTAGTTTCTTAAGATGTGATCAAATTAATTGGTAATTAATTAAGTGTTTGATTTGAATTAATTTTAATTGATTTATAAATTAATTTGGTTTATTAAGATGGTGGATTAATTTTATTAAGTTTTCATTAATTAGATGTTTGATTAATTAAGTTTGATTAAGGTATTTAATTAAGAATTGTGTTTAATTATTATTAAATTAAATAAAGATTTATTTAATTTTAATGTAATTAATGACTTAATGATTTAGGTTTAATTTAGGTTTGATTAGTATTTTATGATTATGTTGATTAAGCTTAGGTTTAATATGATTAATTTGATTAACTTAATTAGTTTGAGAGGTGTGATTATTAAATTTAATTAGGGTTTAATTTAAGCTTAATTTTAGAGTTAGCTTTAATGTAACTTATTTAAATTAATTTGATTAATTAAGATGATGGATTAATTTATTAAGTTTGCATTAATTAGATGTTTGATTAAGGGTAATTAAAATTTTAAATTATTAGATTAATTAAGGGTTTGTTTAATTAGAGATTAATGACTTAATTTTCCATATGTGAGTGATTTGATTTAGTTAAGTGTTTTCCTTAAGTTTGATTTGATTAAGGGATTATTGTTATTACCATCATATTATTAAGGAATTAATTATTTATTTCATTTCAATTAAGTTTGATTATTTATGATTAAAGTTTTATTTGATTTGATTCATTTATTATGTTTGTTTGATTTCATTAACATGTTTGATTTAGTTATTAGGTTGAAATATTTAATGGTTAATTAATTATCTTATTCCAAATGGATGTGATTTAATCATGTTAATTAAGTTTACTTTATTTGGTTTAATTATTAGTATTAAATGATTATGTTGAATTGGTTTGTTAATCAATTTGATTTTTTAGTTTATTTAATGATTAATTAGTTTTATTTATTTACTCATTAAGGAGTTTCATATGATTAAGATTCCATGCTTAGTGTAGGTTTAGTTATACTAGTTTGACCCTCATATTAAAGTTTCCTATTTGTTTAATTTTAAGTTTGATTTAAGATTTAATCATTTAATTGAGTTTTATTAACTTAAAATAGGTTTAATCATATTTAATTTAATTTCCTCTAAGGATGATATTTTTTGATTTGAGGTTTGATTAATGATTGCTTAAGTGCTATTTTATTTATTTTGATTTGATATTTAAATTATTTTTTAGATTATTTTTAATTAACTCCTTAATTGATTAAACTTTAATCTTAAGTGTTTGTTTGGGGTTCATTAGGATTCAAAAAAATCACATTATTTTCTTAAGAGTCCTAGATGTCAATTGAAGTGATTTAAGCCATTTTGAAGATTTTTGTAAATTTTAAATTTTTATTTGATTTATTTTATTAAAATGGATAATCGAACTTCAAAATTTAATTTCTCTCAATCCAAAAATTCTTTTTATGGTAGGTGTGTTTTAACTTTAGTTTCAATCCTTGAAAATTTGAACTTAATTTGACATATATTTTTGGCTTAATTAATAAAATTTGATTTTCACTAAAACTCAAATTAAGCTCAAAATATTTAGTCAAATTTGGGATTTTTTGGGTTTTTTGGATTCCTCTCAAAAGGAATCAATGAGCCTTGTTTTAATTTTTTGGTTAAGTATTTTATTTTATGAATTTTGAAGTTTCAAGTGATTTAAATTAATTTTTTTTAAAGAAAATACGGCGTGAGCGGGTTGGGGCGAAGGAAAATGACCAGCGGCTGCGCTCACG
>CM038220.1:21202069-21325447 GCA_021442155.1 Cymbidium sinense | reverse complement strand
TACTTAGTAGCTGGGTGCATAGCTAATAAACCTGCGCATGAGTTGATATACTGGTATATGAAGTTGACTCTTGTCAGAAAGGTTTAAATCTTAAAACTTATGGCTTCAACCTAAAAGTTGTGCAATGTTGGCGTCATAGGTCAACTTTACTTTTTTAACACTTCTTGTGCACAATTGCACTAGCTAATTTTGCTCTATCAACATTAACAACATAGTAGCGCTATTGCTAGCATTCCATGTCCCCGTAAACCTTACACTATAGAATAACCATGTTGCTTGACCTCGTGAAATCTAGCTCTGGTACCATGATATGAATTTTGTTAACTATTGACCCAAAAGATTAAGCTTATTTTTGTTCTTCATAGGATTCCTACTAACAGGTCCATACATCATCACCATTATTTGAATTCTAGGCAAAGTTGCATATCTCCAAAGTGACAAGGATTTTATACAACTTATGACCTGATTGTCACGACCCATGTTGACTCCCTATCAGTAAAGTGTAGGAACATAATAGAGGCGGACAATTTAGCCAAACACATTTCCTATCAATATCTATCCTTATTTTTCTCATGTAAAAATCAAGCATGTATAAAATTTGTCTACCTAGATCACACAGTTTTATTACATTCTTGTTATTATATTCATTAGAGTTGTTAATACGGAGGAACATAATTTAAATCATTAGAATGAATTACAGAGCTTTTGATAAGCTTTATAAAATTCATATATACCAGAAGTAATCTTTAATTATATCATAAGCATTTTTTTTGTTTATCATAAATCTAAAATTTATATCAAACTTTATGATACAGGGTCAAACCAAATCACCTGATTGAGGCTTCACCTGCTTCCTTTTTTTTACCTAAAATAATAAATGTAATATATAGTGAGGTAATAGCTTAATGGGATAAACAATTCTAGTATAACGTTCACATACAATAACAAGAAGTAATAACTGGAACATTTTAAACAATAAGCATTTGTTTAATTTAATACAAAACTCTTAAATGACAAATAACTTTTATAATTACATGTGTGAAAGACAATCATAAGTAATAATTGCATGCACCAGTAGGTAAATACAAATGCATCATTAGAATGCCAAATTTTTAAGTTTGATTGCTTGCTATTCTATTTATTTCTCTTTACTATACTGTTCATAGTTTTAGAAATGTTATGTAATGTCGGTAGGCTTTGGTACATTCATATCATTAGTCGTCACTTAGCTTGTCGGCTATAATAATCATTGATAAAGTTTGGTTATCCCAACATTTCAATTATTATTAAGGCCACTTGATACAGGTTGGACTATTCCAACACTGGTATCAAGAGTCAGTCGGTAATCTTTTTTCATTTCCCATTAAGGTTCATGTCATTTGAATTTTTCCTTTATCTATGCAGGTCATCCTTATTTGCCTACCTATTTCACATGATATGATGTTTCAAAAATGTGATATAATAAGATTTATATTTGAGTAGTTACCATGCATCATATTATGAAATAAGTCTCATTTTTTATAAATATTCAAAAATCACTTAGAACTGATGATATGAAAATATAGTAATTTTATTAGTAAATATCAGTTGCTAATAATATGAATATGAAGAAAATTTTATAAATATTAGGCCTAAGAACTTATTTATATTCTTTATTAAAGGTTGATTATATGAAGTTCCTTGGAGCGAATTTTTTGAAATTTTCGGGTGTTACACTGACTATCCTCCTTAAGCTGTCCACCTCTTTTAGAAATCTCTGGACTTTTTGCGTTTAGTATTTTTAAACATAAATCCTGTTTTTGGATAGTCAATTTTCCAGCAGATTTTAATTTACTTCCGTGCACCTTCTTTTTTGTGAAAACAGAAAAAGTCAGGATTATGACTGTAGATAATATGATTAGTTTTTATTTTCAGGAGCATTTCCTTGGTATGAAAGGGCATTAAATCCTTCCATTATCAACAAAGCTGTTAATCTAATTTTACACTTACAACTCTTTAATTGGTGAGACTGTTTCTTATTTTCTATAATAAAACAATTGGGGCTTTTTTGGTTCTCTTGCATCATGCTTACGTCCAATTTCTCCCATTGAATGAATTCTTCTGATTATGATACATAAAGCTCTTCTATATTCTTATTCTAATGCACTTCAAGACATCATTTTTCAATTTTTCCTGTATATGACACACATGTGAAGGATATGCCACCCATGTGAAGGATATAACAAAATCAGTAGTAATTATTAGGGAATGACATTTCTTCTTGTGATACCTTCATGGTGTTGTGTTTTTTATATAAAATGTCACTTTTTTTCACCGCACATATCAAGAGAAATATTATAATAAACAAAATAGCTGCATGTGAAAGATTGGAAGACTTTAGATGTTGTTCAGGAGCTCTCAAGGATTTAATAACCCTGAATTCTAAATGGGTCTATAACAGTTTTGTACAACCTTAACCATGTTCTTTATTGGGGATGGGGATTGGTTTTTTTATTTTTTTATTTTTTATTTTTTGGAGGAAGAGAAAATCATCCAAATTTGAGTGTCGGTCTACTTGAAAATAATGACTTAAAACTATATATAGTCTACCTAAGACAAAAAGGAATAAGTTACATAAGCATGCAAGTTACTATTTTATTTAGGCCATACATAAATGTTATTTCATAATTATCTATTTGAATGCGTTCTTACTGTTGCATTGAGGGATTTGAATTGGCTGCATATGTTGCTCTGCAGATTTTGGTTCTATTCTTGGAGTTTCTGCTGGATTGTGGTAGGTAAGGAGGGGCCTATGGTTCACACTGGCGCATGCATTGCCAACTTACTTGGTCAGGGTGGATCTCGTAAGTACCATTTGACATGTACATGGCTTAGATACTTTAAGAGTGATCGGGATCGGCGGGATTTGATTACATGTGGAGCTGCTGCTGGTGTGGCGGCTTTCAGACACCTGTTGGTGGTGTTCTGTTCGCTCTAGAAGAAGCAGCTTCTTGGTATTTTGTTTTTCATTTTGCCTCTTTGATTGTTCTGTCTCCTCTATGCATTCATCTTAACATGAAAACAACGTTTTCATTTAGATAATTGGAAACTATTATTTGCTTTTCCTTCTTTTGTTGGAGCACAAGCGAATTTTTTTATTAAGTGCTTGAATCATGCTTTTCATCATATGGATCATGGGCTCTGTTACATCAGAGGAGAATTGCTATATATTGAAATTAAAAATATGAAATGAAACATCATCTCAAGTTATTTTGACATATTTTTCAGCTGAGGAAAGAATCTAATAATAAGTATTGATAAACTTGTTATCATCGGAAGGACATTTACTGATATTATGATGCAACGGATGAGCCTAAAAACTTAATTTTTTTTTTTCGGGGAGAACCTAAAAAACCTTTTAGTTTTATCTAAGTTTTTATTTCTTGTGTTGTTCAGGTGGCGTAGTGCCCTACTTTGGAGAACATTTTTCACTACAGCGGTGGTTGCTGTGGTATTGAGGGCCTTCATAGAGTACTGTCGTAGTGGTAAATGTGGGCTTTTCGGAAAAGGAGGCCTTATCATGTTTGACGTAAGCTCAGGTCTGACGACATATAGCATCGCAGATTTGGTAGCAATTCTTATTCTTGGTATAATTGGTGGCGTGTTTGGAGGCCTCTACAATTTCCTTGTCGACAGGATTGTACGTACTTACAGCATTGTGAATGAGTAAGCATGTCATTGTCTATTCAACTATTTTAAAATGGAATCTTTTTGAATAAAATCACCTAACATTTTCTTTGCCTTTGATTTTAATTCACTATTGCATGCAGGAGAGGCGCACTATTTAAGATTCTTCTGACCGTCACTATTTCGCTTCTGACCTCATGCTGCTCATATGGACTCCCATGGCTTGGATCTTGCACACCCTGTCCTACCAATTCTCATGAGCAATGCCCTGCAATTGGTCATTCGGGAAATTTCAAGAACTTTCAGTGTCCCCCTGAGCACTACAATGATCTCGCTTCCCTCTTTCTCAACACTAATGATGATGCTATTCGCAACCTCTTCAGTAGTGGCACTAATAACGAATTCTACATTTCAACACTGTTCATCTTTTTTGCTTCTACTTATTGCCTTGGCCTCGTAACATATGGGATTGCCATCCCTTCTGGTCTTTTCATCCCTGTTATACTCGCCGGAGCCTCCTATGGTCGCATTGTTGGGACTCTTCTGGGCCCATTTACAGACCTAAATGCTGGTCTTTTTGCCGTTCTCGGTGCTGCCTCTTTTCTGGGTGGAACTATGAGAATGACGGTATCAGTCTGCATCATTCTCTTGGAGCTCACTAACGATCTTCTAATGCTTCCATTGGTTATGCTTGTTCTTCTCATATCTAAAACCGTAGCTGATTGCTTTAACAAGGGGTCTATGATCAGATTGTTAAGCCTTACCTAGAGGCTCATGCTGAGCCTTACATGAGCATATGGTTGCCGGGGGATGTTGTCTCTGGACCTCTCATTACTTTTCTGGAGTGGAAAAGGTGGGTAACATTATCCATGCTCTAAAGATGACAGGCCATAATGGATTTCCAGTGGTTGATGAGCCACCTTTCTCATGCACCGGAATTGGTTGGGCTTGTGCTGAGGTCGCACTTGCTTATCTTGCTTAAAGGAAAGAAATTCACGAGGGAGAGAGAGCCAACTGGGTTGTCTGAGGTGTTGCGGAGGTTTGGTGCTTTCGATTTTGCTAAGGCAGGGTCAGGAAAGGGAATAAAGTTGGAGGACTTGGATATTCTTGAAGAGGAAATGGAAATGTATGTGGATCTTCACCCAATCGCAAACAAATCGCCTTACACTGTGGTCGAAACAATGTCATTAGCCAAGGCTGCTGTGCTTTTCCGAGAACTTGGACTTCGGCACCTGCTTGTTGTGCCTAAGACCCCAGGGGTAATACCAGCCTCACTCCCACACCCAGCGTTTTTTCATTTACATTTGCATAATTTCTGTGTGTTTCTGTATACTCTTGTGTGCATTTCAATGCTTTAGGTGTGGATTATTGAGTAGTTATCCAAGCTTAATTTGCTGCGAATTTGGTAAAATTCTTGAAATACTGGGTAACAGAAATTGTGTAATCTGTTTTAAGTGGTTGTATTATTTAATTACTACGTAAGATTTCTTGGTTGGAGATTTTGCTGAACATGGTTTTGAAATCCTTGGGAATGACTGATTTGATTCAGGAGGGACTGAAAACAGTTTAGTTCCATGATTTTCAGTACATCTGCTGCAAAGCAAATGCTTTATTAATGCATATTGAAGAAAATATGCAAGCTCCCTAGTCAGACCAACTGGCATTCACTTGCTCTGCTATATGACTAGTAGAAATTGAACTTGGCATAAGATCCACCATCTTTCTCTTATTTTTAGGCCTGGAGGATAAATTTGACCGAAGAAGAACTGAAACATTTTTTTGTATGACCCTTTATTTTATTTTGATGTTCAATAGAATAGAGTTTCTTAAAGTGTATCAGATTTTTCGTTGTTCATTATCCTGTGTGCCTTGGAAGAATATCTGAGAGCATCCTGTTTGGAAAACATTTATTTTCATGACTGAGCTTCACAGTTAAAGCAGTTTTCAGTACACATTTGTGGATTTGAATTAATTAGCACACTGGTTCATTTTGAGCAATTAACATTCTGATGGTGACCCAATGCTCTCGCTTACTTCTGTTGACTATCAAGTTTTCAAACTGCAGGGATTATGTCAAAGAAAGGGCTTCGTCATAGCATATTTTGTTTTCGATCTGCAAGGATTATTTTCAAATTGAAGATTTCATTCTTGTGTCTTGAACTGAAATAGGATTTTTGTAACTATGCAACAATGATCCTTGTTTGCTGAAAGCTGATCATCGTTAGTAGAACAAAATTGAACTTCCGAAAAATGTGTTACTTGTCTTTCATCTTAGTGTGCGTTTTAAGAGATGAATATAATCACTGTACGCTGTTGCTTGGAAGTACTTATAAATGATTTTTATTCTCTCCTCGTTGCTGATATTTGTTTGTTTTTGCAGAGGCCTCCAATTGTTGGAATTCTTACACGGCACGACTTTATGGCAGAACATGTTCTTGGTCTCTTCCCTCATTTAAAGCCTCATAAAATGTCCAAAGGTAGAGGACTGTATCTTCTAGTAGTTATTTATGTTAAATTGGTTAGCCCACACTACTCTCTTCATTTTTCTCCTTAATCATAGATAATGCTGACATGAATTAGAGAGAATTATTTTAGTATTTTATTCAATCGTTTGCGCTGAATTTATACAAGTCTAAGAGAACCTCTCTTAGGAATTTTATAAAACTTAGAGGGTAGAATTTAGCTTCTAAATTTAATTACAATAGAACAGACCATGGACGGTGAGGTGACAACAATGATCTCATGAACCAATGAGGTGAGATTCAAATTAGGAGAGTATCTAGGAAACAAAATGCTGGAAGATTGGAATTGGCAATGGTAGCTGGGAGATACACTACTAAGAGGTGAACTGCCAGAGTTGCTAAGTGGTTAGAATTGGCAACGAGAACTAGCATTGATTTGCTAGGAGGCGTAGCTCGGAGTCTGATGTCAAGTCACGATTTTTATTTATTTTAACACACACCCATCAAGTAGATGAATAAATATTAGGAAGATTTACATATACATCTATGGGTTTCAAAAATTTGCCACGATCTCTATGAAGAGAGTTTGATAAATGTCGGTCAAATTTTTAAAAGCGATGCATTTTATAGATAAAACACTACCTAGATATTTGCCTTATTTTCATGCGACTTTAGATCCGTAAAGTTATAGGTAAAGCACTATAGTTAATTACCTCTCCCAATATTGAGAGAGAACTTTTGATTAAGGCTAATCGATATGTCACTAATTGTGTAACATATAGTAACAATGAGTGAAATTATATTTATAAAATTTATCATTTAATATAAAGCATATAAAGAGACGATGATCATACGCCATCCCGCTATCAAATGGTTACTTAATTAGAGAATGCCCCAACCCGATTGAATGATCTTTATTAGCATCATGTGTGTCGTCAGGTATTCTTGTAGATTTGATGTGATGTTTATCTAAGGACGATATAAGTCAATCTTATAATAGAAATTTTTAATCAAATCAATATAAATCAGAAAGAGCAAAAGTTATTTGAGCATACGGTTATAATCTGACCGTAATTTAATTGTATCATTCGAATTAACCACCGTCAAAAGGCCTAGAACCACAATTTATGTGACGTTATTTGACGGCAAAATCATGAGAGACACATGCCACGCCCGTCGTGATTATTTAATATATATGTATTTCATTTGACATCGGCTGTCGAATTTTTTTTAATTGTGTCCTCACAAACAATTGACGATAGTGGATGAATTTAACTTTAAATTTAAATAATTAATTTCATTCAATTAACATCCTTCAATTTAAGCATGTAATCATTTTGTAATTAGTTTAGATTTGAATATGTAGTTATTTGACATTGAAGCTTAAAATTTTTTTTGATAATTATAACCTTTCCGATTGAAATATTCAATCAACACTTTTATCATCGGTACCTTATAAACTCTGCTTGTTTGTTAGCAGAGGATCGGATCTACAATTTGTATTTATAAATTTGAATTTAAGATACAATGATTTAAAAATTTAAACAGTAATGATTCCCTCTGGTTGAAATATACAATCAACACAATCATTACTGGGGAATTAAGAGATAATCATCTTACTGTCATATGATGAATTACCGAGATTTTATCGCTCGGAGAATTATAATAACATCATTAGTTTTATTAATCACTTAGTCCAAGAGAGAATCAACCTGTGCAATATCCTCAGATACAAAATTTAAATATTTGACACATGTTGGGACACATGCAGGTAATTGATTGATTTTGAATAATTGTATGTTTTTGCTCATTCATTTTTTATGAATTTTGCATAAGTTTGAAACACTAGGTTCAAATGTCACTTTATGATATGTGATGAAATCATTTCATTTAGTTGTTTGCACATTTTTTCTTAAGCATTCAAGTAATACTTCAACATATATTATATTCTTTAAAATGTTTATGAATTGAAATGTATTGAAGCAATTATATTTGATGTGAAAAACATGTCAAGTTACATATATGAGTCTTTAATACTTAACACTATAGATCAAATGTAGATCTATTTTGTAAAATATGAACTTGGCTCTTTCAAATACTTGCTATAAATCAAGTATAGATTTGTTATATAAAATACAAGCTTAGTTCTTTCAACTATTTGCCATAAATTAAGTATAAATCTATTCTAAAAGAATTGAGTTTGGTCCTTTCAATTAATCATCATCTAGCATAATCAACACTTTCAAAAATAAGACGCGTACCGACACGTGTTGACACGGACACGGTCCGACACGCCTCCTCGACATGCCTCCGACACGCTTACAAAAGTGTCGATTAAAATAAAAATATTAAAGGATACTATCCTAAATAATTGAATTAAAATTACATAAAAATATTTTAAATATAGTTGTTATATTTTAAATTATCAGAGAGTTTTGAAAATTTAAAGAATGAGATTTGAGTTAAAAAAAGAGAATAATAAGATATATTTATTATAAATAATTAAATTTATAATTAAATTTATAAATTTAGAATTGATATTAAGATTATTAAAGTAATAAAATAAATTAGTAATATATATATATATATATAATAAGTAATTAATTATAATTTTAATTAAATGACTTATTTTTTATTATATTTAATATTTAATATATTTATTTTATACATATTATTTTTTAATTATTATTATAACGCCGCGTGTCAACTTGTTTCTGTCTGTATATTTTTAAAAATAAAAGTGTTTCGTGTCCGTGTCATACCTTGTTCGTATTATGCATCATAGCTTGTCATAAATAAAGTGTAAATCTGTTTTGAAAGACATCGATTTAATTCATTCAATTACTTGTCATTATTGATTGCTTAGAGATATATAAGATAAAATCATCTCATTAAAATGTGCATTTCATGATTTAAATTTTGATTCACATTTATTTTGTGATATATCAAGTTCAAAAGTTTAACTAAAATATTAAACTCTTTGTGTGTTTAGTTCATTAGAAATTTGAGATCTCGATAATCCCATAATGCTACTTTTGGAAGAGCAAGGTTTTAATTGATGAAGTATATAAAGATATATATAAATATATATATATATATATATATATATATATATAAAGACATTGATATGACTTCAATTCTACCTGTGTAAAGCATACAATTTTCTCGTCGCATTTGAACAATACTCACAACTACTTATTTTGAAATAAATTTCACATTGGAATAATGCACAAGATTACTTTGAAACATATTTCTTATATTAGAATAATGCACGAGTACTTAAACAACTTTAACATTTCTTTGTATTTTCATTTACATATACAATAAATTGAAGTGTATATGAAATCTTTTGTTATATTATGATTTTCATCACAATTGCATTTGAAATTTAATTTTGGAATGTAAATAAGAAAATTTTGAAAATTTCTGATCATCCTCAGATATAATAGGCTACTTTGAGCAAGATTTTCTCACAACGCCAAAGAAAGTGTATATGATAAATGCATAAGATATTGCAACCAAATATATATATATATATATATATATATATATATACATGATATATATATATATAAATAACCAAGAAAAGACATCGATAAACATTCAATTCACCTTCATGAAGCGATGGAATTTCCTCTCCGTTGGAAAAATGCGCATTATTATTTTGAAACAAATTTTCTCACTTAACAACGCATTAAAACTAGAATTATGGAATTAATAGATATTATGGTTCATAGGAAGATAAATATTTTATGTGTTCAAGAAACTAAATGGGTTTGGGAGAAAGTCAAAGAGATTGATGATTTAGGTTTTAAACTTTGATATTCCGGTAGAAGTCAAATTATAAATGATGTAGGTGTGATAAATAAAAGTTTGAAGGATAATGTTATAAATATAAATGCGGATAGAATTATAGATTTAAAGATTATTGTTGATATTAAGATTATCAATGTTATAAGTGTTTATGTTCTTCAAGTAGGTTTGGATGTAGCTCAAAAGAAAAAATTTTGGAATTAATTAGAGATTAATAAAAAAGATACATCTTGAAAAGTATTTAGTGGAGGAGATTTAAATGACACGTATTGAATTGGGAATATTTTAAAAGTTTTGGTTTATTAAGGTAGATTATATTAGATTGTTTTAACATGATTTTTTAGTACTAATACTCATAGATGAAAATTATAGAAAATATAGTAAAATAATATTGATTATTCGATAAGAAAAATCGTTTTAGATCAGAAAGGATAAAGTCATTCAAAGTTTAAAAATATTTATCTTAAAATCGATTATTGAGATTTTAAGATGAAAAGATGAAAGATGAAAAATAAATCAAATTATTGTTTTAAGATTAGATGGTATTTAAAAAATACAAAAAAAATATTTTTAAGAGCAAGCTAAAAAGGAATTAGAATTTGAGATGTGGAAAATTTAATGTTATGTGGGAAAAAGTTAAGATTTATTAAAGACTTGGAGAATCAAAAGAAAAAGCTTTTAATAAAAATAGTTGGAGTCAAAAGAAAAGATAAAAATAAGATGTTATAAAACTTGGTTTAGATGTAAAAACTTAGGAATTGAGAAAAAATATAAAGTTATTAGAGATTCTAAGAAAGGAATATATGATTCAAAAAATTTAACTTTAGTGATTCATACTATAGATTAGATATCGAAGGTGAAAGATGTATGTATAAGTTAAACCAAAAGATAAGAAAAGATCAGCCAAGTGAGTGTATTAAGGATGAAAATCATAAAGAGGATATTAAAAATAAGTGGATGAGGTATTTTGATAAATTTTTCAATGATCTGAAAATACGATTGATTTTAGAATATACCCAAAAAAAAATAGAGAATTTTATTTTCATCAGAAAGTAATCTGAAGTTAGAGAAGTTTTAAAAAAAAAAAAACAAGAGACGATGATAATGGAAGTGTGAAAATGTTTAGGAGATCATGGAATTTTTGGCTTACAAATTCTTTTAATGTTATTTTAAAGACTAAAAGATCTATAGAGTGAGAAAGAGTTTGTTATTCATATTTAAGAATAAAGGTGATGCACAATAGTGTGCAAATTATAGGAATTAAGTTAATATGTCATACATTAAAATTATGGGAGTAATTAGCATAAGTTATGATGTGATACAAAAGTTTACCATAATCAATTTGGTTTCATGCCAGGTAGATCTACTATGAATGATATACATTTGTTAAGAGGTTTGATGGAGAAGTATAGAGAAAGCAAGGAGGATCTACATGTGATATTTATTGATTTAGAGAAAACTTATGATAAAGTTTCAAGAGATGTTCTGGAGAGTTCTGAAAGAAATGAGTTAATATTGGTTATATTCAAGTCATTAGATATGTATTTAAATCAAGTATTTGTGTCCAAATGCGAGGAGGATTGACAAAATATTTTCCTACTTTAGTTGGATTACATCAAGGAGCCTTTAAGCCCTTATCATTTTTCTTTAGTTATGAATGTTCTTACAGTACCTGTGAAGATGTATGTTTTATGACATTCTTCTCGATAAGACTAGAGGGAGTCCAATAAAACTTGAATTATGGAGGTCAACCTTAAAGTCTAAAGGTTTTCGCTTAAGCATATCTAAAATTGAATATATGGAGTGTAACTTTAGAAAAGTTGTGAAGACATTAGTGAACAAGATATTAAAATGAGTGATTTAGATATTTACTCTATTGTTTAAAATAATGGTGAAATGATGGAGATGTTATTAGAATTCAAGTTGGATGGGTGGGCTCGAACGCCACCTCTAAAAGAGAGTATATTTAAATTGTCGTGTAATTTTCGAAGTGATGGAATAGTATAAAGATAATTTAGATTGCTCTCATTTGGTGAGGACTTTAGATGCAGTTCCAGGTACATAGACGAAAGCTCATAATTAATTACCTCTCGTGTTAAGAGAAACTTTCGATTACTTTAAATCGCTAAATAGCGATAAGAAGAAAGAGAAGTTTTAGAATTTAGATTATATTCATCATTTAAACCGCATGATTGGGGAATAATGACGTGACTATATCCCATATTCACATCGCCGTCAGCCCCTGGGCCTTTCTAATGAGATAGACTCAACCTCGGGGGATCTTTATCAACAAATAACAACATTATCGAAGAAATCAGCGCATGTTTTGTTTTGGAGATTTTAAGTTTACCTTGATGAAGATGGTTTGTCTATCAAGTATATCCTGATTCACAACCCGCTAGAAAGAGTCATCCATCAATATAATGGATGACCGCCAAACCACCAGAGACTTGTCGTAATCGCTTCATCTCATGGACTATCGCCAGCTACGCAATGGAGGACATGCCACGCCCTACTAACAAGAGATTGATTGAACATAAGAGAACACTGATTCGACATTGCTTGTGAGTTAATTTTTTAATTTATTTTTGTCCTACAAACAGTGTAAGGTGGATAGATTGAGTTTTGCTTTTAATGATAATTTCATTTTTAGATATTTTAACTTGAGTTAATTTGATTTGAAATTAGAATCATATTTTGATGGTTATCCTATCCACTGCTAGATCTTTAATTAGATCTGATCTACCGTCACAAGAGCAATTAGTTTAGATTTTACTAAGTTGAGATTCATATAATAGATTTTGTTAACCCTAGCCCCAAGACTAAACCGAAAGCCGCAGATCCTCTAGAATTTGAATTTAAGCATTCAAAGATAATTGCCTATGCGTATTTAAGAGCATCTTAATTAACGCCTTCGCTCACATAAGAGCGAATTGACGACGCTGTTTTAAAGTTTTAGATTCAAAAGAGTTTAATTTGTTTTTTAAAGAAGATTTATTCTTGAGTTTGTACTCAATAGAGTATAATATCTAAATTGATTCGTTCTCTTTTGAAGGTCTTTCATTTGACTTGTTTCTTATTTTCATCGATAAGATTATAGTCAGATTTTTTTATGAAACATCTCTAAATATTTCAAGTTTTACCAGGTTGACCCATATTATAAATATAGATATATTTTCTCTTTTCAATTCAACCTTCAAATACAGGATTCCTCCATACAAATGCTTGCTTTAATTAGGTATTAAAGATAACTAATATCAAAATTTTAAGTGTTTGCAGAAAAGTATTCTATAACGACTAGAGATTTATTCAAACTTTTCTATATCATTTTCCCCATTTTATTCAAACTTTCTCTTCTTTTTGAAAGTGGGATCTTCAGCCTCCTACTTTCTATAAATAAGGCCAAGAGGGAGTCTTGCATTCCATTTGTGAAGGTTGGGTTGGAGCATTTGAAAGATTAGAAATTATAGTGGCTTTCAACTCATAAATTTCATAAGTGCTTTTCACCTCAATTTTTTTTTTTTTGTTACTTTTATATATATTTTCCTCCTCTTTTGTTTGGGTTTTAATTTGAATTTTAGCTTTAGGTTTCATTGCTTGACATTTTAAGCGATTCTTTTACTTTCCGCTTTTTTTCCAAGTCACAAGATTCGACAAAATTTCTTGAGTATGGTGGCTACATTGGTTTATTAGATGCCTCTAAAGTAGCGGAATGTCGATGACAGTCTCCATTTTCATCCTCATGAAATAATTTAGCCTTGAACATGCAAAGAAACACAAAACATGTATATATCCATATTCACAATCACATGTTCATATTTGTTTTTTTGCGCAGAATGATCGACAAGGAAATGGGGTTGGATATCCCAAAAACCAAGAGAAAAACCCACCTCATAATGATGTTCTTCTCCTGAAATAAAAGAACAGAAGGAGGCTAAATCGAAAGAAGAACTCCCATCTGTTTTTCTTTGATTCATGCTGGATTTGAAATTAAATTAGGAAAATGGGGTATTTTTTTTAAGAAAGGAGGAAATGAGAGAGTGGATTCTTGGTGGAAAATGAGGAAATGGGAGAGTCAAAATGAAATTGAAGGAAGGATGATTTTTTTTGAAAAGGGGGAAATAATAGAAATTGATTAGAAGGGTGAGAATGAAAAAAAAGAAATTGAGAAGAGGAAGAAGAGGGAAAAGAAAATGAGAAGGAAGAGGAAGGAGAAGGAAGAAAAAGGAGAAGGAAGAGGAAGAAAGGAGAAGAGGAAGAAGAGGAAACACCCACCTTGTTTGCGGATTCAAATGAGGGAGGAGAATTTTAGCCTGGGAGAATTTAAGAGAGGAGCTGATTGGAGAAGAGGGATCGGCTGAAGGGAGGTAAGGGGGGAGAGGAACGAACTGAGGAGGCCACATGGAGGAGTTTCCTTCATGATCGAGTGAGCGAAGAGGAGAAGGCTCTGCCAGCTACATGAAGAGAAGCGAGCGTGGAAGAGATGTGAACCAACCGGTTTAGGGGAGTCTGGGGATTTAGAAATTTTTAAAAAAATAATTTAAATTTTTTATGCGACCTGCATTAGATAATCAATATATATATCAATTTAAGACTATTCGGTTGTTCAACGATGCAAATTTCGCAATCAAAATTTGTTGTTAATGATTTTGTCAGAGGAAGTATCGACGAGGTGAATATTATCCAAAAGGTGCCTAGTGAACCAAAGAGAGAGTCTACAAGATGATTACGCCTCTTCCATATCATCCAACAAAGACAAAAAAAAGGAGAAGTCGTGACCAAGAATGACAAACAATAGTCTCCAAAAAAGACTGAAAATCTAAAAGACGTCCCCAAGTGTTAAGTGAAAATCACCACTGAACCTATATTGATTTAAGAGATGCCTAAACCAACTATTTGTGTTTCCGACTGATAAGGTTACGCATGAGAAAACATACTAAATGCATGCCTCATAAATCAAAGAAGTCGGTTAAAAAGAAGATCAAGAAGAGAACTACAACTCAAAAAGATCATTAATAAAGAAGAGTAACCAAAGACAACCATTTAGACTATTTCATGCCTAAACTTCACATCTGAATCGATGAAGAAGATAATGGTGAATCTTGTCCAGAGAGACATGTCAATCATTCATGTGATGTCGATGTTCTCAAGATCGCTACTCCAAAATGACAAGGAAGTTACAAACTCACCAACCAATCAAAATTTTAGAAAGCAAGAAGAGCGAGAAGCTAACGTCAATTTTGTTTAATGACTCAACAACAGACAATAATATTATGTACATGGACGAAGAGTCGACTCATCATATCATCAATGAAATATGACATTGAAAAATGAGTCTAGCTTTGGCCAATCTTCTAGAATAAGAAGGAAATTTGAAGAAACTATCTCTTTCTTAAGAATCAGCAAGATAAGGTGATTCAAGTTCGGGAAGCGGTAAAGTCCTACCACAAGAAAAGGAAATGTAAATAATAAAGACAAAGACAAACAAATTGAAGTTAACTAAGATATCATTCTCAAAATCCTAGAATGAAGCAAAGCTTTAAAAGATATATAATATTCTATCACATCTAGAGAAAGATCTCGCACAACTTTGTAGGCTCTCTTGATATCAAAGATCTCCAGAAACTTTGATGCACCTCAAAGATCCGGAGAGAGTGAATTTACTTTCAGAAATGCATCAAGCATTACAAACTCAAGATCTCCCAATAATCACATTTTCAAGAAGATCTTATGTTGGGAACGCAGATTACAACCGCCCCTCATATGTTACCGCGAAAAGTGATGACATCCGTCAATATTAATCGATCCGTGTTCTATCAATCTTATGAGTCTAAAGGTATGAAGAAGATTATTACTTGATATCCAACATCTTGGGAAAGACAAGTTGATGGTTCATGATTTTAATGAAAAAGGGCAGAAAACTCTGGGTTCTTTTATTCTCCCGCTCAAGTTTCGAGATTTATTTACATTAATCTCTTCTTCGATTCTTTTATTATCTATGCCTCTTTGATTCTTCCTCAACATTGGATTATTGTTTACATTGAAGATAGTCTAGTCATCACATTCCTTATAGGTAATAAAAAAATCAATAACTAAAAGAAAAAAATAACATTAATTTGATTATTTCTTGTAGAAATAATATCAAACAGATGATTATCCACAAAGGCATGCTAGTAATTGCCCATAACTTTTAACAAAAAAAAAAATTGCTTCATCTTCTTTATTCATGAATTTGTAATGTTGCCTGTCTTTGTTAGCATCAAATTATTTAATCCACTTTTCTCCAATTCAACATTGGCAGGACATATTTGATTGACAACTAACGGAGAGATGCCTTTGAAGTGATTCGGGTCTGAAAGATGCCTATTACATTACACTTTTATTTGTAGTATGTAAAACTTCCTTTTTCCCTCACCTTTAATTTATTATTATTTTCTTGCCATCATCAGCTGATTCTTTGTTGTGTGTGAGTGGTTTATTTATTGTTTATATTTGAAAATATGATAAATTCAGTTTTCATGATAGGTTTGCTTTCAAAATTTTGTACGTTGAAACAAAGGAAAATGGCTGACCTGTATCGTTATTATAAGGTGATAAAAATAAAATAAAATGCGAAGAAATTTATGTTCATTTGATGTTTAAATGGATTTTTTTTAAAATTTTTTTAAATTTTGTGTTGTAAACATAAAATATTTTTGAACTACATGAGGTTGTTATGGGTTTATGGGCTTCTTTCTTATAGCTTAAAGAAGGCATTGAACGGCACTATTTCTCTTGCAGATGTTATTCTTGGAAATATAGCTCTTCTAAATAAAGGTGTAAAACCATAGACATGCATTCCTCCCACAGCTTCACTATCATATGGAGAATTCAACATGGCAAACTAAGGAACTGTTCGCCTATTTTTTATTTTCTGCTTTTTATTTATATTTTTATTTAAAATAAAATATATTTAAAAGTGATAGTTATTTTAAAGTTATTTTAAAATTTGTAAACACTCAAATTTTTTTTGACTGATATATATATATATATATATATATATATATATATATATATATATATATATATATATAAATAAAAATAAAAATTGATTCCAAATAAACATGTATAAGATTTTTCATTTTAGATACTCTTTGTACGTTGGTGCCATACAAGCCGATATATATCACTTATCATAGTATAAACAAAGTTTTATATGAGTTTTTTACATAATAATATAGAAAAGGGGTCAGATAGATCAAACTGCTATCAAGGAAAATAATTTGAACCCATTTTATCAGTGTATCAGTCAAGTTTGAAAACATCCACTTGAAAATAGTTTTCATGATTGATCTAATAAAGAGTTCGAGACATAAATTTTTGTAATTTTTTTTCACGGGATTCGAAGATTTGGGCATTTGAGTGATGTTTGATGCTAACAAATTGAGTTTAATCGTAAAAAAAATAATTATAAATTTATAACCAGCGCATATAATATTGAGATTTTATTTAAACGATATTTGATTTGTTGATGATAAAATTTAAAACAAAAAAAAATATAACACAAGAAGTTCAACATATTTAAAATATTTAACTGAGTAAAAAATAAGTGCAAATAATATTTCTTTATTGAATTTAAGTAAATTAAATTTAATGTGAGGATCTACAGTAGTTGACAATAGTGATCAATAATAATAGCTTAACTTTGGAGAAATTATTATGTGCTGAATTTGAATCATTTGGATTATTATATATTACATTACATATATTGTGTACTTTCGATTGTGTACATATATGAACACAATATTTACATTATATATATATATATATGTTATGTACTAAGTGCACAATATATATATAGTTGACGTATACTCGATACATAATATAATAATCAGTGGAGAGTGTGGGGCACTTGCCCCACCGCCCACCACGTCAGCGATACTATTAGGGATTGCATTCCAAACCCTCGTCTTTCTTCACACACTCGACGCGCTTCTGCTTCTCTAAATCCCGTGAATCCGTGAAACACATTCCAAATTGCATACGAAGGTAAGTAACCTCTCGCTTTCCTCCAAATATCCCACGCATCTGCTTGTCTAAATCCCGTAAATCCTCCACGTGACAATTTCGCCATTCGAACCCCTCCTTTCTATTCCACTGTTGCAGCTTACCAGAGTCGAGAAAGATCAAGTCTGGAGAAGAACCGGCTGAAGTTTAAACTTCAAAGGTAATATCATCTAAATTGTTTATGAAGATCTGAAGTTGTTGGTCCAAAAGTGCATTCTTGTTTCCCTTGCTTTTCATTGGACTTGTCTCCAATTCTTTTCTCTTGTTCTAGAATTTGATTTGTTGATTGTTATACATGGATAGGGAAAGCTTTTAATGGCGAATGGATTTTTGTTTTATGTGATATGGATTTCACGGTATTAGCCGGCCTTTTCACATCAATTAAGAATTTTACTTGTGTGTTTGCAGTGGTTCACTCTATTAGAAGATTTAATAATCTTAGTGGCCTCATTCCTACTATTATCATGTTTTTATATTGTGTTAATCTCCATGTTCTTTTTTTATTTATTTTCAAAGCTATTTTTCTATTTTATTTAAAATCTTAGTTTTTAAATTTTTATTGTCTAGTAATTATTTAGATCTCACTTTAGAAGTATTCTTTTAAGTTCATTGTTTGATGAATTTGCTAGTAGCCATTTTAGTGGTAAATTTCTTAGGCTATCTTTTATTGTTAATTTATATGCTCTGATTGGTTGACATTCTTCTTTTTGTTATTGAGATTTTTTAATTTTTTCTTATTGGAGGTTTGATGGTCTTTTTCTTCCCAATTTTAGGAAACACAGCACAACGATATTATATTGGGTTCTTTTTTATTCTTAACCTGTTATTTATATGACTTCCTATTGGATTATTGTTTAGGTTTAAAATTTTGAGAGTTTTGCTAAGATTTTTTCCATTTTTATTGTTCTTCCCTTAAGTTAAATATCCATAATTTATTCAATTAATTATTATTATTATTATTATTATTATTATTATTATTTGCCTAGGTTCCCCTACTCTTGTTGGGGTTACTAGTATTGATTCCTTACTAAAAGTTTTTGCTATCATATTTGGATTAATGGCCTCTTTCTCTTGAGCACAATTATTTTCATCTTTAAGAGACTTTTCTTTGGGTTTTTGGCTGGTGTGCTTGTTCTTTATTAATTTATTCTAATAGTATGTGACTTATATATATGTCACAAGTTCCTTATTAACCTGTTCAATCACATTCGTTTACTATTCTGAAATCTGAGGTTTACATTTGGCAAGAAATTTGTTTTGAATATCTATTTATTCTAACAGTATGCGAAATGAAATGGTTTGAAAACCAAACTTTAAGTGACTTTGCAAAAATCTTAAAATTTATGAACACCTCTATGCGAAATGATAGATCTAATATAAGCATGGTCATAATATGGATTTTAAAGGTGATGATTATATTTTATGTGAGGTTCTATTGCAAATCCTGTGTTGAAAATGGTTATGAAAAATGTCATAGTATAGATTTTAAATTTAATAAGTATTTAAACACATATAATAATGAAATATTGCCTATCGATTCATTCTTTTCATGATGGTAATAATAAGCTCATGAAGGGTTTTCATTATTTATTTTTTGATGACTCATTGTAAAGTTAATTGATTTGTAAAAGATAGAGAAGAAGGGTAGGTCTTTAATACTAATATCAAAGGACCAAACTATTATAAATCTCATGAGATTAAAATTAATTTAATACTTATAACTTTGTATAATTCATAGAATTTTATTGTTAGTCTTGTACCGATTTTATATTTATATTAATGATAAAATCTTAGATAAATTTTGTATTCTTATAAGGAGACACTCACATTTGTTGAAATCTTCCTATTTATAATAAATGTTAAAGATTTGAAAATTAGAAGGTTTTCTTATTTTAAGTTAATTTTTTATGATCCTTATTTGTATACTTTGTTATTGAGATTTATTTTATCTTAAAACCTATTAATTTTTTTTTGTATATTTAATCGTTACTTATATGCTTTATATTATGTGATCTTAGAAGAATATAATAGATTTTTTCTCGCAATCTTCAAATTAAGATGTGAAATATTTTTTATTTAAAAAAGAAAATTTATTGAATTGATTTATTATTTCTTAATAAAGGCTTTATTAAAAAATATTATTGATTTATTTTTAGATATAGTATTGTCTTTTATTTTAAGAAATTATTTTTAGAAAAAAGTATGACTTTATTTTATTTTTTGAAATATGTTCAAAAGCGTCTTCTCATTTTTTATGCATATTAATCTTCAAGACTTTATATTAGTATTTTAATGTTCTTTTAGATATGAGCGATATTTTAAAAGAAAGATTGAATAAGATGAGTCATTATTCACATCTTATTATAGTAGTAATACAAAATCTAAATAAAATAATGCAATCAACGAGAAGATATTGTAGCAGATCCTCGAATTAAGAAGAAAATTTGAGTATCATCCTAATGATCGTGATAGAGTTAGAGAGCATATCTTCAAAAGTCAAATCAACCTGCGATCATGAATTTTATCAAACACAAATGGAAATAAATTAAGGTAGATTTAATCCAAAAATAGTTTATATAAAGGTAAAAAGACAATATTTCAAAAGATATATTATTTATTTTGTTATCTTTATAGATGAACAAGTAGTGCTAGTTTTGATAATAAGAGATTTAGAAATTGAAAAAAAAAAGATAGATTTGAAGTTCATATTGAAGTTAATAGTCTAATATTTTCAAGAAAAAAGATTGAATTTAATCGATCAACACATTGCATTTTCTTATGAAAGATCGATCAAAATCGAAGGGAATACATGATATGATTATATGATTGATATTTCATTTACGCAATGATTAGCTTTTCATGTTTAATGATAATCGAAAATCAAAGAAATTTTCTTGAACTTACACTTTTTTGAGCATAATGAAAATATTAATAAGGTTTGCTTGAGAATAATAAGTTAGCCCCGAAATTCAAAAGATATTACGTACTTATTAAGACTTCAAACACTATTATCAATGATTTGTAATGAAATTTTAGTTCTTTTAGATAATCTGTGATGAATCGATGAAAGAACAAGTATTATCATGCTTATGTTGACAAAAGAGGTTGCATTGTTGCGTTAAATTGTACATATTATGAAACAATGCCCAACACTTAAATGCTATTAAAAACACTTTTAAAAGCATGGATGAAATATATCGTGAATAATCGTGGTCAAGATTATGATGGGCAAGCAACATGCGTGAGTTCATGGATTAAAAGCTTTAATCTTGAAAAAAATAATTCATCTTATTATTTATTTTGCTCATCAATTACAATTAACACTAATTGCTGTGGCTAAAAATCATATTCAAATTGCTACATTTTTTAATAATGTATTTAATTTGATAAATATTATTAGAAGTTCTTGCAAAAGGAGATAAATTTTATTTGAATGACAATAAAATAAAGTTGTTGAGCAAATAAGGAGTGGAGAACTATAATATGAGATGTTTGAATCAAGAAATAACTCTTAACGGGAGATATTGTTGATCACATTATCTTTGCATTGATAAATATACTTATTTTATTTGGATCTATATTATAGATATTCTTGATATAATTGTAAAAGATGGTTTGAAGTGAACAAAGAGATAACAAATACTCGCTTGATTCAATTCAATATTTGAGTTTGTTTTCAATCACTTGATGAAATCCATATTAGAATCCTAAATGAGTTATCTCAAATTTTACAAAAAAAAAGATCAATATATTATAAAACGACTTTGGTTAAAATGTTAAAACAAAGACTACAAATATGAGGGATGATGGTTGAAACATTTTATTTGAAGTTCATGCATTCACGAGAAAAAATATACTTATGCCAAATATTAGTGAAAGATTTATTATATGAAGGTCGAAGATATCGGAAAATTTAAATTATTATCAAGTTGAGTTATTTTATTATATTGATCGCAGCAACTTCAATTTTAATAACATTTATGAATTTTTATGTGTATTTGAATCCATATTTCTTTCTCGCTTTTGATAAAAAAAAAAAAAGCGAAATGTGCAAAATTATCCCACGACTTTTCAAAAGTTGATAATATTATTTTAGATAACGAATTATATTATTAACATAAATCTAATGATTCATTTTTTGAAGTTAAAGAATTGCACAAAAAAGGAGATGAAAAATGATGTTTATCCTCTTGTATATTTGCTAATAAAATTTGCTTTGATATTATCAATCGCTACAACAACTGTTGAAAGAACATTTTTTGTAATGAAGATTCAGAAAAATCGTTCATGAATAGAATGAAAGATTCTGAATGAATGATTATCTTATTATATATAAAAAAGATGTATTTAAGAAATTAATTGAGCATAACTTTTAAAATATAAAGACTAAGGAGAAGTTATAAATTATGTAATGTAAAAATAATTTATGTTATTGCAAGGTTTAATTTTTTTATTTTGTTATATGAGATGCTCTAATTTTAATTTTATATAAAATAAATTATTTTTTATTTTATTGTGCCTCCTCTGAAAAAAATTTCTGGATCCGCCCATGATAATAATTAATACATAATAATCTGAATGATCTAGACTCCATGTGTAATAATTTCTTCTAAGGTGGAGGCAAAAGGGCTGCAACTAATAAGCTAAAGCTGACAGGTAACACCTCATCATGGGGGCGTATAATTAAGAGAAACAAAGATAGTAACAACTTGCTGTAAATCAATCGGTATATTGATAAATGTCATATGCGACAAATCACATAATCAAGTTTAAAAAATCTCAATTGTGATTGAAAATCAATCTCCATTTGTAAAATAGAATACATTGATATATTCATAATGTCAAAATTGACTAAAAATGACTTCTCATATAGGATAAAGAAAAATAAATAATAAATACAATTTTGTGCATGTCCAAATTAGGAGGTCTCAACATCATCCAAAAGATCTTTCATATAACTAATTGCCGATTTTAAGCGTTAAAACATATCAAATGAGATATTTCATATTTAATTTCAGTGGTGTGAATGACAAGCCATAGAAGACGATGACGATAATTGAACTTACTCACCTACGATGTTTAACATGTCGATTATAAACTATATTATATATTGAACATCAAATTTGCTTATAAATTATATCTATATCACATGAATTCTTCGATTGAGTTCACACGAATTTTGATGCAATATCACATAAATCAAGCGTATAAAAATTGGAAATAAGATATTTAATTAAATATGACTAGATTTAATTTTAATTAATCAGAATTAGATCAATATTCACAATTATAATAAACAATTAATTGGAGTCAAGCTTTTTTTTAAAATGAGGCTCTTAATCCCGTTCCACAATTTTCAAATCATTGAAATTGTCGCATCCGTTAATATTATCCACGCACCTGCAGCTGGCCATAATCCGTCGCACCTCAGGGATATCCCGATCCCCACCTCACATCCCACGGAACCTTCACGTAGGCCGTAGCAGCCATCGCTCTCGCTCTGCAGCTCTGCTTCTCACGCAGACGAATCTTGCAGACCTCAAGCCCAAGCCCGCGCTCGCTGTGGCCGAAACCCGCCAGCTCTGAGAAGCTCTCGCACTCTCCTCTTACCTGTCGACCTAGCCGACGCCCCTCTTACCCAGCTGTCCCCGATTCTCCCAGCCGCATCCATCCCAAGCTCGATATCTGCCGATCTCCAAGCCAATCTCCCTTTCCTGTCACTTCTCTCTCGCCCTGAAGAGGCCGAACGAACAAACGCCAAACCAACCAATTCCTACCCCAACATCCCATCAATACTCCCGATCTCATATATATATATATATATATATATATATATATATATATATATATGTATATATATATATCAGATTTATATATATATATATATAACCATAACCAGTCGTCTGCAAGTCATACGGCCTCCGTCAACCCGGCCTTTATATCCATCTCCCCTGACACGTCTTTCTCCCTTTGCTTGCTGCATAAAGCCTACAAAGGATAGCGGGCTAAAAATAAATTGAGAGGAAAAATTCTTTAGGATTTAATGTGAAGCCATTTTTGCTGCTCGACTTATTGAGTCAAATTCAATTCTTATCAGTCCGTAAAGTCATCAGCCTTTAAGGCAAGGTGAAATTTTCCCGGAAAAAAAAAGAACAATTAAATTTTAGATTTCATGAGATTTGATGTTGTCACTCCAGTCGCCTAAAAGAGTTTAAGCTAAATGTGGTCAAAGTCTTCTTATCAAATCAATAAAAATGTCGGTCAATAAGTCTCTTCTCTAACAGTTTCAAAATTGTCAAAATAAGTATTAATAAATGTCTTTTGAGCTAGCATAGAAATCTTATGATTGATTATATTTTTCATGCAGGCAATAACCTCATACACTATTTTTTTAGCACAGTGGGGATGACTTCAGGCCATCAAAATAAATATCCCTACGCACTTTTTTACAGTGAAAAAAATTATGTTTACTTGCAGGTACATAAGTACCTGTATAAGCCATTTTTAATGTGATGAAAAAATTTGTGTTTTCATATAAGTACAAAGACTCTATATACAATTTTTTTGATGTGATGAGATTATACATCGATTGTGATATTTGTATTTATACATATCTTTTCGATATGATTCAACATACGAAAACCCTTTATTAGAGACCGGATCACGGTGTTGAATAACTTTGCATAAATTGAACTTTAAGCTCAAATTCAAAATTTAAATTATAATTGTAGATACTCAAAGACTTACATTTTTCTTAACGCGTGGTGGAATGACGATATACCATTTATATCACCCAAACATGTCATTTTTAATATGGTGGGCAAGCTCAACATACTCGAAGTACTTTTTATATGAGGATGACATTGAGATGTTACCAAAATTCTGTCTAAATATTAAACCAACATAAAAACTCAACAAGACAAAATCATGTCATTCAAATCATCAAAATTTAATCATCACTAAATTTAACACTTAGAATTATAAAAAAAAGGATGAATTTGAAATAAACATGAATACTACATTTCAAATGAAAGGTGAACTTAAAATGAATTTATGAAATCTATAATGAACATGAATTTCTTTAACACGCATGAATGTAACTTTACAATTCATCATTTCCAATGATCTGAAAAGAATCCAAATAAACACATGTTTGGATTATTAAAGATTTGCAATATATGATTGAAATATAACCTTCAAGCATAAATACAATTTAAATAAGACTCATAGGGAGGCTTTACATTATATTTAGCAGCTCATCATCGAGCATAAATAAGCCCTCTAATGCATTCTAGATTGCATTATAACTCACTTCAAATAAATTGAAGAAGAATCAAAAGAATTTATGAGAGGTTTATAATGAACTTGGAAGTATTGTTGACAAGTGCAAAAGAATGCTTCATTGAATGTTTAGAATTTAATCAATTCAAAAGTAAATGTAAAAGACATGCAATATTTCTTAAACTCATACTAAAGCTCCCATCTCATTAATGGGATTCTATTTAAATTTTCAAGTTCAAAAAAAGTAAATACAGACAATGATATACAAACTATCGGATGTTTTGAAAAAGCATGCAAAGGTTTAACTAAATGAATGATTACATATCACAGAGTAATTATATATTTGATTTAAATTCCTTGTAAGATCTGCAGGTATTTAAATGAAATAAATTCCTTGCACAAAATTATAAATGATGTATCTCTTTTAAGTGCTTTAAAATTCATGCAAGCTTTTAAATAGATGAACGAAATATTTACACATTATGAGGTGATTTCACATTCAAACTCACAGCATATGAATGTGTGCAAATAATCTATAAACGTGATATTCATGCACATTGTAAGAGAGCTTTATGTTCAATTCTATTGCAACAAAATGTACACAAATGCTTTATGAGTAGACTCTCTAAATTTTCATGTAAGCACTTAAATTTGAACAACCTATATGGACCTCAACATAGAGCTAAATATCTAAATTCAGTGTCTAAGAATACTGCATAGATTGGATATACTATCAACTTAGATTATATCTACCTTAAAAAGCATGTAAATATATTATATGATTGCATATATATCCATGTAATCATTTAATATATGTGCACAAAAATTATGAGATATAATTGAAATACACTCGCATGTGCCCCGACATAATTGACAACTATCTAAATTTAATATTTGAGAATGATACATGGGTTAATATAAAACAAAATGTTAATTAGATACTTCAATCGAAGACATATCACCATCAAAATATATATAAATTCTAAATTAAGTTATCATGAAGCCAAATTCAAATGAAATACAAATTTGATAAGTTTAAAATTCATTCTTTAACAATTTAGAGCAAATTATTCATCCACTAATTCATAATTATTTATTTGGGTAATAAATTACAAAACTTTACTCATAAAAGAACTAAGTCAAATATCACATATTCAAACTCAAATAATATTATACACAAAGACGTCCGCTGTCGTAGATCATGCCCACTAAATGACACTAAATAAAATAACATTTATGACTAGTGTCCTCTTATTGAGTGTCTTGACACCTTAATGGTTACACAATATTATGACCATGATTATAAACCATATGTTCACCAATGATCTTATCTCTTTAAATTGTGAATCATAAGATATACTTAATAAGACACAAAACTCTCTGTCAGTTAAAATGAACATAAAATTATCTCCCAAAAAAACAACCAAATTTATAAAGATTTTTGAGCAACACAACCCACGATAAGAATCATTCGAGTTGGATCAACTACCTTTGTTGACTTAATAGATTAAAGACCACGATACTAAGATGACGAAACCATGAGATCTTGATCAGACACATCATTATTTCCTCATCCATATGCTATAAATTTACAAACGATGATTTCCTTTGAAATTTTAAAACTCTTTTTACTGCTACTATACACTAAATAATTAACGACCTAATTACTATACACTAAATAATTAGCAACTTAATGACTAATCTTAATCTAAAATTCTCTCATCCTTGAGAGAGGTAATTAACTATAAGAACTTTTACGCTTGTTGGAAACCTTGAACCATCTAAAGCCCTTACAAAATATAGGTAAAATTTCTAGATATGAACTTATCCACAATCCTCATCTACCATCTAAAATTTCACTTAACATTAAATCTAAACTTTCTTTCATGAGAGTGAGCGAATTTTTTGAGCCTGCACTTACATTATTTTCAAACTCACTAAAAAACTAAACTTGAAATTCATCACAAATTGCTTAGAAGATAAATTTAGTAAAATTTTATCTTATTTTTTTTTTCCTTCAAATCAAACATCAATATTTTTAAATTCAAAATTTTTGAAATAATTTACATCGCTTCAAATTTAATGCAAACAACCCTATAGTGATCTCCGCTTCACATCAATTCAAACAACGATGACAAAACCGTAGTGCATTAAATCAAAAGTTCCACCACCTCTATTGATTAAAGAATCGCAAAAAAAATTCGATAAAAAATTACTTTACTTGGTTGAGAGTTTAACAAATTCATTTTTGCTTTTCTATTTGGTTGAAAAATGTAATTTAAAGATATTGACGCCGTGACGGCCATGACCGGCTGTATGGCTGGCGGGTGTGGCACAGCTATACACGCGGCAAAGCACAATGCGGACAAAATGGCATCACTTAATTGGTGTATTTGAAATTAACCCGGTAATTCCAAATACACAAAAAATGACTTTGTAATGTATTTAATACATTACAACATTAAAAAATTTAATTCTTACATCAAATCAAATACCAAAAGTTAAAATTTCTCGTTTTGCTTTTACACATTCCAAATGCAGACAACCAAACAGCCCCTAAGTGATGGCATAAGCAAGATTCAAACACAATATTTTGATAACAATTTTCAAGGCATAATCTTAAAATTTAATAAATGATTATAAGAAAAAAAATAATGATATAGCTAACTATAGACTGATGAATGCATGAGAAAAGACCCGATTAAGTAGGATTTTGATGGTAAATAACAACGACATAGAATGGCACCATGATTTTATAAAAAAAAATATGAAACTATTTTCACCTATATGTATCCCATTTTTTTATATTTCGTCTTCTTTCTATGTACACAGTACCAGCCCAGGTTTCGGCTGCATAAGTTTCCTCTAAATTATATTGATAGGTTTCTATGATTAATGTCTTATCTATGTCCATCCTTGAATGGTCCAGAATCATTAAGCAATTTCATGACGAGTTTGACCTGAAAGGAAGCACAATGCCATTAAACAATCCAGTAAGTGATGATAATTAGATACAAAAGAATGGAATAAAACTCATATCATATCAACAGCAATACTTGTAATAAAATTAAGAAAGATTTACATACATACCACACAATTCTTATGCATTTAAATATCTAACGCCTAAAATTAGATATTTACTTATCCAATACTTTCCTATGCTTAAAAGGGTGTATTTCATTTTTAAAAAGTGAGTGATGATGATACTTTTGATATGATATTGAAGATTGAGGTGTTCATAAGATGAAATTTTTTATGATATAGATGATATTTAAATCAAAGATTTTGATAATTTAAAGACACTTAACAACTAGACTAGCTAGCACTCAAATGTTGATCATCTAGTATATATCAATATATGCAAAAAACATAGCTAGCACTCAACATTCTAAGCATCTTTTTTTTTTTTTTCATCCCAATTAATTGCCATCAACTTTTGAATCCTTATTTGCAAAACAGCATACATTTTAAGGGTTGCACTTCATGTTATCTTCTCTTATTTATCTAACCTACTACATGAGAGCAAATGATGTTAATTGTAAGTAACAGATATAAAAAATGGCACAATCTTATGAAGTCAATAGTAAAATAGGGTAATATGTTATGTACCTGATCTGTCTCACGAACGAGAAAGTCCTCTATGGCTTTTCTAAAACCATCATCCAAGATATAGTGGCAGCTGTATGTTGTTACAGGGAGATAACCACGCTGTATCTTATGCTCTCCTTGTGCTCCTGCCTCAACCTTATTTAGATTCAACTCGATGGCAGCTTCAATTGCCTGGAGAACAATTCAAAATGCCTAATAAAAAATTCAAGTTTAATATAAAGGAAGAATTTTCGGTTTTATATAGAGTTTTGCTTATTAATTTTATATTTAGTTCTCAGTAAGAAATACCCAACATAGCATATTTCAAATATCCATAGGCAGAGCAGAGATTCAAGGATTCTTAGAGCAATCTGATGGAGCATTTTCCATGTGATCTAAAATTGAATAATGGAGCTCATTGAATTTACGTTAAAATCGTGAAATAAGGAGTAAGATTGACCAACTAAACAACTGCAGAAGTAGAAAATATATGCAACTTTCAAGCTGTTTTCAGGAAGAATTCGCCAGCAACTGCGATCATTAGAATCTGCCTCTACTGGAAAGCATGCTCTTAATTCAATCCTAGCAAGGAAACTAGATGAGTAAAATAAGTTTTTTTCACATTAATGGCAAAGACAGCAGCTCAATCTCACAATGAGTAATGCAAATGCAGCAACAAATTTGTAGGAGAATAGAGTAGGGAAGAAGTATTGTGGAATAGAGAGCTGTGCTTATTTAAAATGGCTCTATTTGTAGAGTCTCACAAAGTATAACAGAAATAAATTAAGTACAAAAATTACACAATCAAACATGTTTCCTATAAAATCTGATTAAATTACAGGCTATAGAAGCAATCTAGGGATCATAGGGTTCCATATCAGCAATCCAGAAGGGGTACCACAGCCAAGTCTCCTGTGCAGCCATGCTCTGCCTGGAGTCTGCCCTAGTCCGTGAGGCACCAAGGGTGCAGCTTTCCGAAAGTTGCATTTTGCATTTAAAAAAAGTAAAGGGTTACAAAATAAAAGCACCAAAGTGCAAAACTAGAAAGGAAAAACAAGATCAGGCCAGTAGCAATGCTGGTCCATATCGAAAATGCTAGGGGGAAGATACAAGCATCAACGGATACAAAATCAAGAGCGAGTACGCTAATGAATCTGCTCTGGTGTGTGGAGAAGATCACAGGTGGAACAGGAAGAAAGCCAATATCAGTGTTCAGGTTGGAAGAGCAGTAGTGCGCATGAAGTCGCGAAGATAAGTGATGCCCCGGTTGTCGCTTCCAAGATCACTCTCATACATCCACGGCTCGAGGATGTGACCAATCAAGCATAGCTGTGCAACTCTACCGAGTATCCTACCAAAAGATGTATCCTGATGAGGTTCGGTATCATCTCGATGACTCAATACACCAAGCCGAGAGAAGAGGCACCATCAACATTGGCCTTATCCCAGAGGGGGGGAGAAAATCATGATGAGGCTGCTGAACTCCATTGCTCTCTCGAAATGGAAAGACGGATGTGTTGACGAATGCCTCAAGATGTTTGCGAGCACCTTGGGGGGTTCCATGAGGGCGTGAATCTTGGCATTCCTAGCCCCAAACTAACATAGCCTTTCCCCAAGCTAGATGGGTCTTGGGGATCTTGTCAAGGCCTCAAGAGAGATCGAGAACAGAGGAAGGTATGACAAAGCCCCAAGAGGATAGAACAGAAGGCAGAGAGAGCATCAGTCAGATGTGCTCTAAGTCCTCCCCTCGGGCTCAAGGACCTCGTCAACCCCTGTGGCGTGAGGAGGAGTGTTGGAAGGGCCCCTTTCACACACCAAAGAACTTCTCCAGTGGATGCGGCTTAAAGGCTGGTGATAGGTGTAGTGGGTGGAAAAGAGCCTCGCAAGCCGTGAGGACTTGCTTAGAGAGATGCAGCCTCATTCAACTCTAACTTCTCACTCCTGATCCTCACCAGGTCCTTCCCAAAATGAAGCTCCAATCTTCCAATGTCCTGGGATTGAATAATAGACCCAGAAGGTCTTCAAGGTAGCAGTATCCAAGAATGTGGGTTTCCTGGAAAGTGGGATGTCAGTCAACCAATTCTGGGAAAGGACATGTACCTTGTTCCCGTCGGGTTTTGAGGCTTTGAGCCACCGAGAAACATGGACTGAGTCACCTCTCTCTCGGGAGTAATCCCGATATATCATCCGTGCTCTAAGACAGGCGGGAAGAGGAGAGTCAGTCCCAGCCGTGTCCAGGGGCGGCGTGTGAGCCCAAGACCCCTAGCTTCAGGAGTACAAATAGAGGCCCATTTCACATAATGGATGCTCTTACGGAAGAGCTCTTGTCCCACAAAGATGCAGACATCTTCTCTCACATTCATGACACATTCATGGGTATGGTAAGTGTAACGAACCGGCAGTGTTGCGGTGGACGACGCCGGGAAAGGTGCTGCCCGGGAAATCTTCTCCCAGCCCTGAATCCGTCACGAACAACCACATAGCGGTTTGAGTCCCAAGTAGTCCATCTCCACGGACCCTCGAACCCAAAAGCGTAATGCGGTTGGTCCTCCATCTTTGCTTGTTGAACAAGATGGATGTCTTGAACATTTGCCAAACGAATCATCTCGAGCCACAGCCACCAAAGCACGAGAGGTAATCAAAATGTCATCAACATAAAGTAAGTTGGAGTAGTACCTCAGTGTCACCGCATGCCTAAGTTGGCACCCCGTTGCTTGAAGGCCTGAGTAAGCAGCTCTGAACATAAAATAAAAAGGTAGAGCGAGAGAGGACACCCTTGGCGAAACCACCTCCCACACTTCTCCTACCATTCAAAAGAATGGATCAGGATGGGTGACAACCCAATGAATTCTCGAAACCCCAAAAGAAAGAGCATCGCTCCAAGGTTTGTCAACTCATCATCCATATCACGCCTCCACATCTACCTTGATTGCCATGAACCCCGAGAGGTAGAATGTTGAAATTTGTTAAAGATCTCTTGGGCAAGACAATGGTGAGAGATGTTCGAGGGACAAAGGCTCCTGCTCTCGAGATGAGGTAGGTAAGAGATGCTTCAATCTGGTTGACGATTTTGGCAATAGATGAAGAGAAAGGCGATTGTTACTGGAGGGACAATGGCTCCAACAACCTTAGGGATCAGAACAATGAGGGTATCCTTCCATGAGTCATCCATTGGAGGTACTAAGAACTCTGGATAATGCCAAGACATCGAGCTTCACACATCTCCAAAAGCTTGTAAAGGAAGCGAATCCCATCGAAGGCCCAAATTGGGCCCCTTGGTGGCCTCCCAAACTTCATCATCATCGAATCAGAAGGGATGTAAAAGAGGCGAAGGAATTCTGGGGAGACCGCTCAACCCATTTCTTACGGAAATAAGTGGTGAAGATCTCACTATAGCCTCACATCCACCATCTCCCATCATAACATAGCATAATTGCAGGAGAGCAGAGGAAAAGGTGAAGAAATGAGTGTTACCATCCTCAGCCATCTAGTCTTTGCCCTCTACGCTTCCACCAAGCAGAGCAGCCAATGTGATCAATAACCTTGGAGCTCACCCCTCTGGTGGACACGAATCAAAACAATGCCAGCGGAGGGTTTCAATGTCGTTCCAACTCCTCCTTGAGCAAATGGAGGTTCTTGACATCTTACTCCGAGTAAAGAAGACCGAAAGGCGCCGGAGTGACACATCGCCTTGCTCCACTTTCACGCCACACTAGCCTCCACACACAGATAGGTGTCCTCAAAGCGGATCCATCATCGGCTGGTGGAGTATATGGGATAGAAGAGGCGAAAGAAGTAATGGTCAATAAGCACGCGGGGTAGATGATGAACCTTGTCTAGTATCCAAGTATGTTAGACCTAATCCAAATGTCCGATTTTGCTTCTCCATATTTTGTTGTTATCCAGTATACTCCCAGTCAAAGTGATCAAGCAAGCTTCCTCAAGCGACAGGGAATAGGTCTCTTCCCCCTTCTTATCTAGAATAAGATTGAAGTCACCTCAGATGATAGTAGGTACAGATCAACATTATCACTAATGTCTTCTCTCCGGATACTCTCCTGCTCTGCTGGCACACCAACCAAGCGCCCACCCAGAGTTATTATCAACCATGCTAACCTTCCCCAAAGACAGCTGATCGAGAGGATGGGAGGATGAAAATCAACCCCCGCCGCCATAAGATAATCATCCCGAATATATCCGAAGGGTGGCGGAGAATTGCCATTGTTCCTAGCATGTCCACCTCCACTGTGGCTGCCTCAATCACGGTCTCAACCAGATGATACATAGGTCATGGCCACCAATGAGGTGGCGTGGTTGCTGGTCTTCTTTGGGCACCCCTGCCTTCGAATAAGATGGAAGACATCACCACCATGGGGATCCGTCCCCACCATCTGGTGGTGTGAGTGGAGCATTCTTCCTCTTTTTAGGAAGATTTTCACCTAGCCCCAAATTTTGGAGCTCCCTCTGAAAGTGTGCCTTGGAGACCCTTAGTTTGTGAATGGTGGTCTTCCCTCCATTATCCCGGAGAGGTTTAGCATTTTTTCCAAGATTTGTAGGGGCTTGAAAAATAGGAGGTTTTGAGATGTCACGAGGAGAGAGAAGGAGTAGCCTGTGGTGGAGGCCCCCGGCCTCAAAGCACCCACTGGTCCCTGGCCTAGTCTTCTTCTTATGGGTAACAAGCACCCATGGGCCATCAAGATGGTGCTAGAAGGTAGCCGCAGGTCATCTTGAATATCGAGGGCATTTGCCCTTATCCGGATCATGGCATGGGTAGTGCTGCTCACCTTTCTCAAACATTGAAGTTTGAGATTTTTCTACGCGAAGTGCTATTTCTTTGCCTAGCTTTAGGAATGTGTTTGGTGCGCTTGGAGGTCTGTCTTGGAGACAGAATCGCCTTATGGCCAACCTTACCAGGTAAACATAGCTGGAAATCCCTCATACTTAGTCTGGAAGAACCTTCCATTTCTTCCGTTGATCCAAACTCCTGTGGGAAGCTTATTGGAAAGGTCCATTCTGATGCATACTCTTGCATTTAAGCTTTGGCCCACAATTGGTGGGATGATCCACCCATAATGGCTCCAAAGAAGGAAGCAACCCAGCAATGTTCATATTGTCCCAATGTAGAAGGGAATCGACCCAAATAGGAGAAGACAACCCATGAAGAGATTTGGGGTTGAAGGGGGGTCCACTTGTCCAAGCTGACATTTCACTGACGACAAACCAAGGGCCATTCGGGACAGCATCCCTAGCTTCAACGTGTCAAAGAGGCACAAAATGGGGAGAGAACCAGAAGGCTCCGCCCTCATTTTTCTCGTAAATCACCATTTAGAAGTAGTAAGAAGGTCTTCTCCCAAGCACACTTTCTGGGGCTTTATCCGCTTGGTTATCATCAATAGCATCATCAGTCAGTAGAACCATCCTCCATTAGAGTGAAGATTTATCCAGAGCAAGCTTCACAAACTCTTTCCATGGGTTAGCAAGAATGGAGCTCCTTGTCCTTGAGTTGGCCGAGAATGAGTTTGACGCACACCCAGATGGGCTATGATGCTCAAAGAGAGGGTTAGTAGTAGTGGATCCACCTCGGCTGGAACATGAGAAACTCCCAAAAAATTGACATGGGGACGGACATTTCCGCGTCGTAGCATCTTGATCATCCATATGGAGGTCACTTGCCCGCCCCATTGCGTGGGTGTCCAATGTCCATCCTGTTGAATCCAAGCGGTCAAAAATCACTATTCATCTTGGCACAACGCCATGGAATGGGATTACCTTGCAGACCTCCTTGTCAATTTGCGGCAAGCTTTGTCTGATCGCACGCGAAGCCTCTGCGCTTGCTGCGAAACTGGTGTGTAAATGCCAATCCCACGCCCATGCGGCCACTGCAAAGGTACACTGCGCGATCTTGGCCGAAGCTCCGCGCAAGCCCATCACGCGCCTAAATCTATGGCGAACCTACAGACGCTAAGGCATCTTGCCCGCGAGGCTCTGAATCCCACGAACTTCCAGCCTCGATAACTTGCCATCCGCATGTCTGAAATCCCGCGAGAGTCTGTGGCCTTCGAAGAACTCCTTGCTCGCGGAGCGTTCTTGAGATCAAGAACCGTGGATATCGAAAGCATTGCGCCCGCACTCAGCGGCCTTGTCTTCCCATCCCTGCGAATGAGCGATGAGCGTCAATCGGCCGTTTACCGCCACCGGATCCACCCTGAATCCCTGCAGAATCTGATTCCATGGCGCGTAGTGAGCGAACGCGCTTATCCTTTCTTGATCCTTGTGTCCGGTGAGGAGGAGACCTCCATAGAGAGAAGGTCGATTTCAGCGCCTAGAGAGAGAGAGAGGAGGACATGGACACTGCTCGGCGTCGGTCGGAGAGGGACCTTGAGAGGGAACGGCCCGAAGCGGCAAATCGTCTTCTGCACCGCGGACACTCGCTGACGTCGGCGTCGCGAGAGGGACGACGCGATTTCTTCTAACCACCAGCTGAGAGGGGACGACGCGAAGCCTCGGTGCGGTTCTCAGCCGACGTCAGCGTCGGCGGAGAGGGACGACGCGATTTCTTTCTACAAACCGCAGATGATGCAACAGACTCATCCAAGGGTGCTGGCTTTCCTAAGGATGGTTTCGGCAATGTATAGGAGAAATAAATTGTGCCTTTAATTGATAGTAATTATTCAACAAAATTTAATTCAAATATTGTAGCAATAGAACAAGTCAACCAAACATCCCAAGCAACTTTCTTAAATGAAGAGAAATTTCCTGATAACCTTGTTTTGACATATCAATGAAATAGTACATGGTCAAGAAAATTGAGAACCATATTGAAACCAAAACGCAACTCCATATACCTGGTAATAGCAGGCCTCAAAATGAAGATTCGGAAAATAAGCACGAGGAAGGCAACCCCACAATCGACCAAACAGAGCATCACCTCCAATAAGGTTGAGAGCTCCAGCAACAAGCTCTTCGTCTTTTTCAGCAACAATAAGTAAAACATGATCTCCCATCTTTTCTCCCATATTGTGAAAAAAATCCCTTGTCAGAAAGGCCCTACCCCACCTACATACAAGGAATAGTCAACAGGGTAACCTACTAGACAATGAAAGAAATTCTCAGAAATTCATCCAAGAAAGAAAAAAAAACCATAAAATAAGCCATTGGATAGCCCTTTTCCACGGAAAAACATGTAATTATAGAAGTTCACTTCCCAAGAAAACCTAGTGAAAAGTTAGAAAGTTAACCGAGAAAAGGATTGAATAATCAAATATAATATTCTTATTCTTAGCATATTTTCAAAAAAAAAAAAAAAAAAAAACAAAACCACCTCAGTAACAGTTATCTACATAATTTTAAGTAGGGTCACTCTGTCACAATAAGTCAAAAGACATGCTACATCTTACTGGTGTTAAACCTTTGGAAGCAAGTATAGGGATACACTTAGGGGCAGTTTGGTTGCAGCATTTGAGCAGAATTTAAGCCGGATTTAGCTTAAATCCAACCAAACAGTATTTTTGGACAAGTTAAATCCGCTACTTCTGTAATCCCGTTAAAACCACTTTTTTTTATTTTTATATTTTTATCAAGATATATGCTCAAAGTAGTTTGCCTTGAAATTCAAGGGCATTTTGAAAATAGGGTCCCCTCTAATTAAAATTTTTTATTAATGCAACTATCATCAAGGTAGGTCACTTTAAGTATTCATATTTAAAATTGAGATCTTTATTTTTGAAAATGCACCCCTCTTTAAATGATAGAATTTAGTTGCTTCGAATCTTGTCAACTTTGCATGTTTACTTATGGACGATCTTATTCATAAATCAGGTGTCATTTAAGTTCACTTGGTCATTTATTGAATTGTAAAGGAATGGGTTTATACATTATAACTTGCAATTATATCTTATAGATACGATATCAAGAATTTATATTTTGAAAATAAAATTTCTTTGTTAAAGACTTTAAAGGCCTTATGCAAATACAAAACAAAATAACTTAAGAGAAATCTGGAATTAAATATTTGGTTGAAATTTTACTTAATTTCATAGAACTTATAATTATTCATTAATTAAGTTTTAATTGAAATTTATTACTTATATATTTCTAGAAAATGTCAGTCTCATTATCTCTAGTTCATATTAAAAGGGATTTAAGAAATTAGGACTTATAATCCTACCCTATAAGCACAGCTACCTGCTCAAAAGCATTGAGCAAGAGTTTGAGCTTGGAAGAGAGTTTACTAGTTTCCAGAGCAGGGCATGATTTGAATGTGTTCTTTTTAGAGCACGTAATATTTTTTTACTCTTAGGTTCAATATCAACCCCACGTATTGGGATAAAGACTTGTTATTGTTGTTGTTGCAGGTTAAATATTGACATATTAGTTAGAGCAGATATGCAAATTTACATTTGATGATTTGATGAGTCTTCTCAAGAAAGCACATGCCTTTCAATGCGCTTGTACAATTTATGAAATACTTTATAATTGAGTTGAAAGTTATCCCATAATGTTTGCAAAATGCAAAGAACTTAGAAGTATTTAAATTCAATTATTTGAGTGATGTCATTATCATTAAAATGCATACAAGTTTTTATTTTGAGAGTAGTGTTATTATTATGTTCATTTGAATGTGTACTTCTAGATCTAATTGCAATTGTTTATAATTTATAATTTTTATTGTGTGCATAAAACATTGTTAGTTTACATGCATTAGTCTGCCGTTTGTTGAATTCTAAGTGTTCACTGAACGTAGGTGGTGGTCGAGTTGTGCAAAGAGCAGATGTCACACAAAGTTGAGCACACGAGCAAGCTTTGCTGGGGCAAGGGTCGCGCGTGGAGCTGTTGTCGAGTTCAGCGAGTTCAGAGTGCGCAGAAGCAACAGAAGAGGCAAGTAAAAATTAGGATTTTGATAAATATATTATATTTAAATATGTAAAGTAAATGTATTAAGTAATATGATAATATTAATAGTAATAATATTATTATAATAATAATGTTAATAAAAAATTAATAATTATAATAATAATCTATTAGTAATAATAATGAATAATAATGATAATGATGAGAAGAATGATGATGATGATGATAACAACAATAGTAAAAGTCACAAAGGAACATAAAAATAATAATTATTATATTCGAATGTAATTATAGATTTTCACAACCAAATGAATTTAATTCAATAAAAAGAAACAATTGAGCATCAATAAAGGTGATTAATTATAATTTTTTATTTTATAGTAATTAATTTTTTTCCAATAGATCAAATGCAAAGTAATTAATTTTTCCTCTAGAACAAATGAATTGATTGCTATGTATAATTCATATGTAAACATTCAACTAATATTGCAAATATTTTTATACTTATCTATGCATATTAAAAATATTTTTGGACACCAATTGCTATTACAAAATAATTTTCTTTTTTAATTATGAATTCCTAATATTGATATGATAATCATTTTATAATTAAATCTAAATTGATCTGTCTAGTGATAGATAAGCTAAAAAAACTATTAAATACATGATGAAAAGCAAGAAAATGATCATATTATGGAGTGATTGTTTATACATATTGATTGATAAAGTTCATCCGTTTACGATATTAGTTGGAGATGCAACATATTTGTACATGTAAATGAAAATAGAAAAAGCCGCTTATCCTTTTAACTTAGGTTAGAAAAAGTTATCTTCTCCAATGTTGATATGAAAAAAGTTAACATACCATATAGCTTTCAGGTATATAATTAGATGACGACTCTTATAACGAGTGTATATTCTAAGAGAAATCAAAATATAAAAATAATAAGAAAATATAAATAATTCTTGATCTTATTTGTTATGCATTTTTCTACCATTTTATGAAAAAAAATAATATTGATTTATTGACAGGGATTTAGTAAGGATGAAATTTCTTAATTTTTGAATTATTATAATTTAAAAATATAAAAATTCATTGAGTTATTTAAATCACTGTTTAATTAATGATTATATTTTTCAAGAAAATCTCTAGTAGTTTAAATGAAAGAAACATAAAAATACATGTATAAAGAAGATTTCTGGTGCTAAGATACTTCAACCAGCGAAAAAATAATATATGTATAATATAATTTGAGATGTTTACTAATTTTGTTAGTGTAACCAGCTCTTTTCTATCATAGTATCGTGGGAATATTCTACAAATTCTAGCTTCAAGACTTTGGCTTTCTAGACTGGGTTGTGATAATATTAGCTTGGGATTGCACGGATGAAAGGAAATGGTTGTAGAAATGAAATAAAAGGAGTAAGTCGGAAATTGGTCTCTACTAGTGAACTAGTTGGGAGGTGCTACCAAAGAAGAAGCTGTTGTTAGTCACAACTGAAGGCCTAATCAAGCACGGTGCGTGGTCAAAAGTTCTCCCAAAGTCCAGGCGAGGTGAAGCGGTTCATTGTGGAGTTACGATCTTCGCAATAGAGAGAGAGAGAGAGAGAGAGAGAGAGGGAGTCAGGAGCATATTGACGAGTAATACTCGTAAAAGAGTGAGAGAGAGTGGGCCGCAACATGTAGGGTTTGATAAAGAGAACATCAGCGATAGGGAGAGAAAAGCAGAGGGGAGAAGTGCTGAGGGTGTTTAATGGTTCGATCCAAAGTAAAAGTACAATTGATGGGGTGAACAAGTGGCGGCAATTGTAGATGAAGAGGCTCGAGCATTGAGAGGCGAGAGCGAATATGAATGAAGACATTTTAAAATAAGTATGGTTTAATTAATAATTAACATTAAGTATCGTTAAAAAAAATTTAACTTTAGGTACGGGCCACGTCCGAGATAAGTGGGCCGGTACAATTGATCTCATCGTCGAGCATGCACAGCTGGGCCTACTTATCGCTTCAGCGAAAGTTTAACCGGGCCGCTGATAAGTAGGACCGACGTAAGTTTGACGAGTGCCGCTCGAGAGTAGCGTGGCGACGATTTCTAACATCACAATCCCACCCGAGCCCCCTTCAATTTTTTTTTCTGTTTCGTTTGTAAAAGGTCCCTCCTCCTCCATTCTCCTCCGTCATACGAGATCCACCAGAAGGCGGCTCCACCATTTTGGATTTTAGCATTAAGTAACTAGTAGGCTCCACCAAGCGTTTGGTATTGTCATCTGCTCTGATTGAGATTAGCGGCGGTAAAAGTTTGTTTTTTTTCTTCGCTAACTATTTGAATTAAATAGAAAGTTTTTCATATTTTCCATAATATTCTCCTAAAATTTTTGCCGTGATTAGGTATCTGACATCTTGGGATCGGTAATTTGGTAGTTCATTTTGCTTTGCTAAATTTTTTTAATAAATATGTGAGCAATATGTATTTTTTTTTTTTGCAGATTTTGAGTGAATTGTTAAGTTTTATTACAACATTGGTTCTTGAATAATTAGAATGAGTCGAGATTTCGTTTCCTTAATTGTTTATGACGAACAGCGGTGATGATCGGGTTCATTCAATTATGTTGGTTTGAAAAATGTCATCAGGTGTCGTCATGCAAGCTTAGGAGATTTAAAACAAAAGTGCAGTCTTGCGTTATGACGATGACTTAATGGAGATTACATGTCATTTTCACAGCGCGGGATACATGCTTGTTGATGATGATGATAATACTGCGATGCATGTATTACTCACAGTTCGGTTCAAAATGGCTGAATCCATCTGCTCCGAAACGAGGAGATAATGTAAGCATTCACCTCGACATCCTTGTTGGTGTTTTTTTATTTTGTTTTGTGTAGGGTATCTTATTTTTTTAAGATGATATGTTTAAATCACAGAACGAGGTGCTATTCAAAGCGCAGCGTCAACCTAATTCATGAACCTTCTGATGATGAGTATGAAATGATGAATAGTGAATCAAGCACTACATCTGATGATATCGATATTGATGATGAGTCTTTGCTTGGTAATGCCAATTTATGCGACAGCAGTATCGATCATGGTCTTCTTCGGAGTCATTCTATCCGGAATTCGGCGGATCGCGATGTTATGATTTCCACTAATGAGTATGTTCGGTATCGGTGAAAGGCTGGGATCTTGTGTGTTTGATGATCCATCAATAGCTTAGTTTTTTGAGATGATGTCAGTTGGTAGAGTTATATGAAGGTATGTGTTTTACCAAATAAGAAACTTTGATTAAATATTGATGCGATTCAATAATGTCAGTTTATTCTGCCGTGACATCCGGTCGAGAATTTTGTTATATGCTTGCGCGACATCATGCCTGATTGCCAATAGCGCATGTAGCGAAAGCAGAGGTTGGGAGGTGCACGAATCAACTTTAGGTTCGCACATGCCTTTACCCTATCAGTGGTTCAGGGCATCATAGGTGCAAGTTTATTATTACTTCATAATGCCGGTAATGTGATTTCAAATTGACTGAGAGATTATAGGAAGGATGAAATCAAAATTTAACATCAAGATCTTACATGAAGGCACGGGATGCGAGGCGTATCGGGCAATATTTAAATTGAGAGAGTCATAAGCTCCAGCATTGTTTATGGATTCATTATGCTTTCTTGTGCGTGCTGTTTACAATTATGTCATATACATGTAGGTTTCATTACGGGCTTTTGGACCATCATTACTGGCTTGGGATATTGTCGACCTGTTCTCGGCATGGATGGGGCGTTCACTTTTGAGCAAATATCGAGTGCGTTGCTCGGCCATTATATTGATGCAAACAATGGTCTATTTCCCCTTACTTTGCGGTGGTGAATCGAGAATAATGAATCGGCTGGATTGTTATTACTGCTAGCCATCAATTGTTCATCAGAGCGATTTATGTGTAATCTCGGATAAGCATTCGGGGTTGGTTCATGGGTGCCATGATGTATTTTCGCCATTTTATTCATTCGCGACATCTTAGGAAAAACTTTAAGAAGAGCGGTGAGGAAAATGGGTATTGCGGATGTTGAGTTTATGTGCAAAAAATGTACTTTGAGGCGCAGATGACATCAACATATTTAAGCAACATGGTGACATCAAAAAAATTAAGCGAAGCTTATATCGGTGGTTGGTAGAGCGAGAGATATGTCGTCGAATTCGTGATATCAGTTTTTGGGATGAGTTAGATAAAACCTGAGCCGGTACTTCTTTTAATTGTTATACATCATTCTTCACAAATCTTTGTCAAACCATTGTCTAACATCGATGTACTACATGTGACTTAGAACCATCGACATTGATTAGAGTGCGTCAGTTTGCTTGGCTGGCGAGGACATCAGTTGCGCGGTTCCACTAATTAGTTGGAAGAGGGTGGAGTGACTTCACAGCGAGTCCGCCGTCATTTTGGTCACTTGATGCCCGATGGACCCTAATTTCATTAGAGTCGATGGCGAGGAAGCGGTCTGGCGGAGTGCGGTACCATCGGCGATTTGTCGCTCGTGGGAGGCTTCCGCGAGATCCGCGTTCTTGTGGTGGGCGATACACACTAACTACGGCCGGTCCTGCAGTACATGATTTGGTTTAGGTTGTGGGCATCATTGTACTTGCTCAAAACTTCTTGACCCAAATGACGTCTTACCCCGAGCTAGAAGCGAGCATATATTAAGATAACTTTATAATTTGCATATTTTCTTAGTTATTATTTCCACATATTTACGTAGTAACATTTTAAGCGGTTTCTTGTGGCGAAGCATATTTTTGGCTGACAGGATCTTTTTTGGCTTTCTTGGGGCGTTGAATGGCGTGACTATCGGTTACCTCAATGAGCATGATGCAGATCGAACATCACATATCGAGGCTACGTAATCTTGCGTATATGTACCACATTGTCTCTGATTACGCTCTTCAGCAGAACATCTCTATGTTGATCAAGATCATCTTTTCGAGCACCAGTCTTGGGTGGGTATCTCCTTTGGACATTGGGTGGATGATCCAACTCGAGGACATATGATGTCTGATTCTTCCATATCATTGTAGCACTTTATCTCCAGTAGTCTTTGCGATAACATAAAGGCGCGTCGTCGGCGATCTGACAAATTCTTCATGCATCTAAACATTTTGATGAGTGAAAATTGTATGGGAGGAACAATTATTTGTAGCTATTGAGTTATAGTAAAATTTTCTTTATTTATTTCACTTTTCTCAGGCATATGATTCTCCTCTTCATTATGAATAATTATTTATTTCAGCATTTAATTATGTCTTTGTTTAGAATGCAATCTTTACTTGGATGTACATTTGGTGTTGATTGAATACTTCGATTTTAGTTGTAAAAATTATAACTTCTTTTTTTAAAAAATTTCTGACAGAATCGCTAACTTATCTGACAACTTATGTCGGCATAAGTTAGTGACATAACCGTTATTAACTAATCGAGGTACCAAGTTTGATCGATAAGTAGGCGGCCACTCGGCGATGAGATTTACCGGTAGTCTATATCAGGCGTATTTACCTAATTTTTTTTTTTTTTACCGATGTTTAATCTATTAATTATTAATTAAATCATACTTAATTTAAAAATTTGTTCAATATGAATTTAAGAAAGGAGTCGGGTAAGGTGTCACAGTAAGGAGAGAATAGTCCTAATTTTTTTTAAGGAAGATTTACATACATGTCACATAATTTTTATACATTTATATATCTAATATCTAAATTTAGATATTTACTCATCTAATACTTTCTATGCTTAAAAAGGAGTATTTCATTTTTAAAAAATTAATGATGATAATATTTTTGATGTGATATTTAAGATTGAGATGTTATATATGTAGAAATTGAAATTTAGATGCTAGATATGTAAATACATAAGAATTGTGTGGTATGTATGTAAATTCCCACATTTTTATTATTTTTATTTATTTATTTGGACAAGATGTATAGACGCGTGAAGTGTGGGATGAAATTAGGAGTGTCAAAAATGACCCGTATCCAACTTGAAAATCCAAGTTCAAGTCGAAAAAATTGACCCAATTTTGACCTACCAACTTGAAGTTGACTTGAAATTGACTCGCAAACCTGAAAGTGACCCAATTTTTTACACATGAACTTGAATTTGACTCGAGTTTAACCCGATTTTGACCTAAAATGTATATATAAATAGATCATTCAGGTTGAGTTCGGATCAATCAAGTTGAAGGCGAGTGAAGTTCGAGTTGAGATTTTTAACTCATTTAATAAACAAATTGGGTTAAGATCCCCTTTATTTAGTCAAATTGAGTTGGCAGAACAACGTCCAATTGACACTCCTAAATGAAATGCAACCAGTGAGATTGAAGGAAGGAGCAGTTGATTTAATATTGATGAAGATTATCTTTTTAATAATAATAATAATAATAATTTAATTATTATTATTATTATTATTATTATTATTAAAGTTATGTCAATTTTATATAATTTAAAATGAATTATTTGTCCTTGGTTGTGCATCTAGATCACTTCATCTCAAAGAGTAGAGTTTTACAATTTTTTTATTGTGAAATGACTTGATATCTGAATACTTTTTTAGATAAATTTGACTTTAGATACACTAATATACTGTTTTATAAAACAAGCTAAATTTGAGAACTCTTGATCTGGCGATGCAACTTTTTTGGTTTCATAAGTCAATGGTATCCTCCATTTTTCATTTTTTTGTCATTGTGGTTGCATTTAATTTGATTATATATATTCATATAGTAGAATTCATTTTTCCCCAAGCATATATGTGTAGATCAACAAGTAAGATCCAACAGCAATAACTAACAATTTTTATTATCTCTTTTCTATAAGGACATATAAAATTAGGTATTTAAAATCAGCTCTAACACTCTATTTGTCGTCTTTCTTTGTTTCGCTCTCTTTTCTATCATTTCTCTTTCTAAAAAAGAGAGCCAAATTAGGTATTCACTTGCATCAAATGCTTGATTCACACAAAATTTTACCTTCATCATCTCATGTGTGAAGGTATAAAATACAATCCCTCAAAACTCTCCCAAAATCTCGCTTGTGATGTACTTAGTCGAACGAGCAAAATCTGCACGAACTTCTCTTAGTATGATGGCAAAAACTCATATCAAACACTCAATGTAATATTCAAATCTTGTACGCACTTTGCTTAACTCAATGATGAAAACATTTATTATGCTGCAAAATCTCTTATAAAGGTTCGAAAACTTGTACACGTTTTTCTTGACGTTTTGGGATATAATACCTCAAACAATATGTTTTAGAATGATAACCAAGTGCCACTTTATTGACATGGCAGGCATACATAGCACTTCCCTAAATGCTACTATGTAAAAGATGTTGGGAGGCTATAAAAAATTTCTCTAAAATAAATTGAGAAAAATAAAATAAAATTGCTTTTGGGGTTCAATAATGCAACAAAAAATTACTAAAAGACTATAAAATTATATAATAAAGATAGATAGATAGTTCAAATGCTGCAACTAAAAACACGAATATAATAGAATAAGGACTTAAAAGGAGATTCCATAGTTCATCAACGAAAAAATGTGTACTAAATAAAACAAAATACAATGTTTTAAAGCATAATAAAATTCTAAAGTGCAACAAATGTAATCCGATCAATCGCACAATGTATAATACTATATAATACGATCTTTAAAATTCAAAATAAAACACCTACACGCATCTTAATGACAAAACATTCAATAAAAAATTTGGATGATTTCAAGTCTTATATCAACATCAAGAGATAAATCTTCAAATTACCTCAAAAATCATACAAGCACATTGAAAATTGGGTACATCATCAAGATTATACTTATTTGCATGTGTTCTAATAAGTATGATAGTGCTCAAACCTAAAAAATTAAAATGCTACACAAACTAATAAGAATAATAAGTTCAAATTTTCCCACTTCGAGCAACAAGCAAAGTTTTGAAAAACTAACAATTTTTAAAAATCAAACTCCATGTGGTATATATGGACACTCTCTAACAAACCCTACCTAACAGGGTATGGTCACAAGTCTGACATTTTAAATTCAATTCTCCACATCACTCCCTAACAAATATCCATAGAACATGTTTAAAATAACACAATCAAAGAAAAATTTTAAACTGTTGCTCTTTATGTAATCAAGTAAACTAGTACTATCATAAACTGGGAATCATATACTTGACTAAAACACACTAAAATATTTGATTTATATTTTACTAGGCAGTTAAAACTTTTAATAAAGAAGCTCCATTTTCAAAATCTAAGCTCATGGTGTCATGCCCAAAGATATAATCTCAAGCTTTAACATACAAACTCAATTCTTGATATAAAGGGTAAATAATGCAATTAACATCAGAAGAAACTTAAATCATATGCAAATCATAGATCTAATTCAAGCAAACAAGCAGAGTTTATATTTATTGCACATTATAAATTAGAGAGATCTATTATCAAAAATCAAACTTTAAAATTGCAATTATAAACGATGCAAGCAATCCTTGCCTAATGATAACCCATTAATAGAAAATTCTATCAAAGAGGATTTCTATTTTCAAACTGTCCCCAAATGTCAAAGCAATTATTTTTGGCCAAATTCCTATAAAAAATATGGATTCCAAATATATATATATATATATATATATATATATATATATATATATATATATATATATATATATATATATATATATATATATATATATATATATATATATAATTTAAGCAAATATATTGCTTTAAGCTAAGAGAATGTATTCATCTATCCTCTGCACCATTTGATAAAAATAATAAAAGATAGTTTAAGCTCATAAAAAGAGAATATCATATCAAGCATACTCTATAGCCACTCTCAAAGTCTTATGTTAGTAAAGACACGATGTATTATTCTTTGATTGGAAGATTTTATCATCAAAATGACACTATTAACTTATGATCATGGACAAAGCCCGAAAATTCACAACTAAATTCCTTGCATGATGAATTATAAGGTGCACTTAATGGACACAAAGATCTCTATTTGCAAAGGTTGTCTTAAAATTATCTCCTTAGACAAACATCCACTTTAAACTAACGGTGATATAGTTTCTCTATTTTAATCAAATCAATGCTCCTATACATTGAGAATTAAGCACCATTTGATTGATCTTAATTAAAAGTTCTCTAATTATTAGGAAAAATAATTAACCATAGGGATTTTTGCTTTGAAAACCCTAAACCAAATCATAAAATTCTCATAAAATAAGAGTGATATCATTAGACGCGGTCTTATTTGACATTTCATATGCCTTCTAAAAGTTTGACTTGGAATACACACTATCACAAAATAGCTAAGTGTGAATTTTGGAGCTCACAATTGGGAGTTATGTTGAATAAAAGTTAGCTATCCTCCCAAAACCTAACATGCTTATGGATCATCCATTCCTACTAATTGTTCTCCCATTACATTTGGAAGTCTCTATTAAGTATTTATCTCTTTAAATTATTTCCTACAAATGAAATGGGAAGAACATTGATTGGCCTTGCTTGGTCCAAATAATGATTTGAGAAAGAGAAAAGATAAGATACCTAAGTGGTATAATTTGTCAAGTTGAAATGATCGACCACTTCTTTCCATCATGGAATATCAACAATATCTTATCAATGTTTTGACTAAGCAATTCTATGAAAAACAATAAATTGGATCATTATACTTGGGTGTACAACACAAGGCAATTTGGGAGAAAGTCATCATGGCATACTCTAACCTTGAAAATTTTACTCGTGAATCAAGAAACTAAGCTCACGCCTCAAATGTATGAGTGTTATTAAATACTTCAACACACTCAAAGATTTGACAAAAATAAGAAATGCTTGAGCCACATGATTGATGTAGGGAGTGCAAAGATAAATACACCAAGCTTATGGGAAAACAAGAACTTATGATTTCTTTATAAGACTCAATAAAGATCATGATGAAGTTCATAATATAAGCTGGGATTCATCCACTTTCTAAAATTGAAATAGTGTTTACTAAGCTCTGAATGGAAGAAGATAGAGGATACTACTTGAAATTAAGAATAATCTTATAGCTGAATAATCAACTCTTGCCATCAAAATTATGGAACAAAATCCAAAATATGACTAAGGCATGAAAAGAGGGTAATCTTTAATGTGTCTATTATATATCCAATCATAAGAAAAGAAATAGTTGGAAACTTTATGGCAAGCTAGTAAATTAGATCAATCCTATAAACCAACACATACACCACACTTATCAAACTAAAAGTAAGGAATTCAAGATGAAAATTTGAAAAAACTTTGACAACTTGTCCTTGAACAAATAACAATCAGACCTCTTATACAAATTACTTCTACTTCTAAAAAGATTGTCAGCTCCATGCCCAAAAAGGCTCCGTTACTCTAGCTCTTAATTGTACTAAACGAGGCCATAACTCCTAGATCATTAACTCAAAAGTTTTATACCACAAGATAGATTATGCTCATCTGCTCTCATCTAATACTCTCTTACCTGAAAATCTCAAAGTCAAAAATGTTGATGAATCTCCATCACCTATTGATATGATAAGGATCACTAATAATAACTCTAAATTTTATCTGAATTACATTCTATATATTCCAAATATCTCACACAATTCTTATCAATTGTTGACCTACAAGTATATGTCATTATTCAAATTAAGCGCATATGATAAAATCTATGAAAATCTATGACGACGTCGCATAATCGGAGAATAACACCTCACAATTGCGATCAAAACTAATTAAAGTATTTCTAAAATTAATCAAATAAAGCTCATTCCATTAATTCACATTTAATTAATCAATTAAAATCAATTTTTAATGAAATTACACGCATATCAAAGTCGGAAGCTCGACGACGTCCGAGCAACCTCCATTCGTTGATTGCGTGTCGCAAATGCTATCAAACGCGCCTTCCGGGTTGATTCACGGGTATGAAAGTCGATCAATTGAGCGATAAATTTAAACCCAATTCATTTCACGCCGCCGACGAAACAACGACATCGTAAATCGATCGCGTCAAGGGCCCCGACAACGAAAATACCTAAAATCGACACCCATATTACTAGGGTTTATCGGACAAAGTAAATTCATAAAATTTAGCGCGAAATTATGTTAATTCACAATTAAAATAATTAACAGTTATTTAATCACTTAAACCTTCTAATCCCTATCTTGAACCCGCCATTTCTTAAACCAATCCAATCAGCCGCTCCTTTATCTCTATTGGATACCGCTTATTTGACCAATCAAATGGTCTAACTAAATAAACGAAACTCTCGATTCCTCACACGACTCCCTCACTCTACACGCAACTCTCTCGGCAAGCTCTCCTTTCTCTCTGAGACGTGTGATTCTCCCTCTCACGCAGATCCTTCTCTCGTTCGGCTCCCTCTTCCTCCCGTGTTGCTCCTTGCTCGAGCGATCAAGGCCACCTCCCTACAAGAAACCGAAAACCACGTGACTACCCTGCCCACAACGACAAACCCTAGCTAATAAAACTTCTCTCCATCTTTCTTCTTAGCATTCGAAACCTCCAGGTTGTCTCTCTCTAACCCTAAGTTTACTTTCATACATTTGAGTTCTTTTGGAAATTAGGGTTTTGGTAAATCTACATTATCTTATGCTTGAGATGATGCTAAGGTTTTGATTTTGAGATTTGGATGATGTATGGCCCAAATCTCTTGTTATTTCTTATTACCTATGGATTTTTATGCTTCTATTCTATTTGAAGTGATTTTTTATGGAAAAAATTACATTTGTTTAGTCTTTTTCAGGTGCTAGATTGAAATCTGAAATTGAAAAAGGGGTTCGAAGCGTTGCATGGCTTAAATCCTAGATTATGTGCAAAGTTCTAAGTCTCTTTCACATACTAGGTTGAAATCTAAAATTGAAAAAGGGGTTTGAAGCGTTGCTTGGCTTAAATCCTAGATTATGTGCAAAGTTCTAAGTCTCTTTCACATGCTAGGTTGAAATCTGAAATTGAAAAAGGGTCTTAAATCCTAGATTATGTGCAAAATTTTTTGTTTTTTTTTATGCTTCACTTTGCTGTTTGGAAGGGTTGATGCTTACTAAAGCTCTTTCATATTGTTCAAAATGAAATTAAAAGTGTGACAATATAATTTGAGATAATGTATGGCTCAAATCCTAAGTTGTATGCAAGTGTCCTTCACTTTCATACTTCAAATTCCTATTTGAATGGAATAATGTTCATTAAGCTTCTCTTATACGCTTAAAATAAAATTGGAAATGTGAAAATGAGGCTAGAAATGATAAAACAATAAGTGTGAATAGTTATCCTATGATTTGAGATGGTTAATAATGAAGGGAAGTGGCTTATGCATATTGGTGATGAGCTTTATTCTTAGTAAGTTTCTTTGATATACAAACATCTTTAGCTAAAATCAAAATTTAAAGCTTATGAATGAGCATACTTTGACTTTCTTGTAATGATCAATAATAAGCTATTCTCATCTTTCTCCATTAAAAGAAAAATGTTCTTTTCATTGAATTGGAAAATCTGATTTATGTATATGTTATTTAAAAAAAAAGGGGAGGAGGAGGAAATCGCTTTATTGAGGAGCTCTTTATTCTATTGCATGGTTAGTTGTTATTATGAGAATAATAACTTGGGAGAAGGTTAGTTTTAAGATTTTTTTTGGGTTTGTTAAGTTATAATGCAAGTGTTTATTACATACACTGATTTTCTGGATTTATCTTATGAAGTCTATCCTATCTTGCCTCTATTACTTAGTTGTTTGATAATATGAAGATGAAAACAACAACAACAACAACAACAAGCCTTAATCCCACTAGGTGGGGTCGGCTACATGAATCCTTCGTCTCCATTGTGTCCTATTATGTGTCAAATTCTCATTTAATTAAGTATACTAAGATCATTTTTTATACATCTTAACCAAGTCTTTTAGGTCTACCTCTCTACCTTTCTTAACATAAGGAAAATCTAATGCATCTACTCTCCTAATCCTGATCGACGGCCGAATGTGGCCAAACCATCTAAGGCGACTCTCCCTAATCTTATCTATCACTGAGCTACTCCAACTTTTTCCAAACATACTCATTTTGCATTCTATCTCTAAGGGTAAAGCCACTCATCCACCTCGATCCTCATCTCTCAGAACACTTAACTCTTACTTTTATGTTTCTTTTATTGGCCAACATTCTACTATAAGTCATTGTGTCTTACCACCATCTTATAAAATTTTCCTTAAGTTTAAGTGGAACTTTTCTATCACATAATAGCCGATGCATTCCTCCACTTCAACCATCCAACTTGAATTCTACTAATAATATCTCCATCTATTTCACCATCATTTTGAACAATAGAGCCTAAATATCTAATCGCCACTCTTATTAATGACTTGATCACCTAAAGTCACAACACTACCACTAAAATTTCTACAACTAAAATTACACTCCATATATTCGCTTTAGATCCGCTTAAACTAAAACCTTTAGACTCTAAAGTTGACCTCCATAATTCAAGTTTATGTTGGACTCCTCTCTAGTCTTATCAACAAGAAGAATGTCAGAAAAAAGCATACACCGTGTACATCTTCTTGTAAATGCCTCGTAAGAACATCCATAACTAAAGTAAAAAGATAAGGGCTTAATGTTGATCCTTGATGTAATCCAACCAAATAGGAAAATAGTTTGTCAATCCTCCTTGTGTTTGGACACAAGTGAGCCTCTAGTATACATATCCTTAATGACTTGAATATAACCAATATTAACTTCTTTTGTTCTAGAACTCCAAAGAACATCTCTTGAGACTTTATCATAAGCTTTCTAAATCAATAAATATCATATGTAGATCCTTTTATTTTCTCTATGCTTCTCCATCAAACCTCTTAACAAATGTATAGCATCCATAGTAGATCTACCGCATGAAACCAAACTGACAGAGAAACTTCAGATCACATCGTAATCTATGCTCAATTACTCTCTCCCATAATTTTAATGTATGGCACATTAACTTAATTCCTCTATAATTTGCACAATCTTGTGCATCACCTTTATTCTTAAATATAGAACCAACAAACTCTTTCTCCACTCATCTGCATCTTTTAGTCTTTAAAATAACATTAAAAAGATTTGTAAGCCAAGAAATTCCTTGATCTCCTAAACATTTCCACACTTCTATTGGAATATTATCCGCCCTATCGCTTTTCCACATTTCATTTTCTTTAAAGCTTCACTAACTTCATTTACTAATACACGATAAAAAAATGAAATTCTCTATTTTTGTTTAGGTATTATTGCTAAAATCAATCGTATTTGATCCTTCATTGAAAAGTTTATTAAAATACCTCATCCACCTATTTTCAATATCTTTTCTAAGAAAAGCACTTTATTATTTTCATCCTTAATACTCCTCACTTGAACTATGTTTTACTTCTCCTATCTCTTTGGCTAACTTATACATACATCTTTCACCTTCGTATCTAATCTATTGTATAAATCACTAAAAGCTAAATTTTTTGCATCATATATCGCTTAGAATCTCTACTGCCATTTTATATCTTTCCCACCTCCGAAGTTTTACATCTAAACCAAGTTTTATAACAATGCTTCTTATTTCTTATCTTTTCACACTCGACTCCACCACCAACTATTCTTATTAAAAGAAGCTTTTCCTTTTGATTCGCACATTTTTAGCAACTTGTTTAATAGCACTTGATTTTTTCCCACATAACGTTATTTTCCTTATGAACATCCCAAACTTTAATTTCTTGTTGCTCTTAAAAAATATTTTATTTGTGTTTTTAAGTGTCCCCATCTAATCCTAGACAATAATTAAGTTTATTTTTCTCTTACAACCTTTCATCTTAAAATCTAAAACTAATAATGGTACTTAAAATTTCACTTGAATGACCTTACAATCTTTACAATCTAAACGATCTATTTTTCTTATCAAAAAATAATCAATCTGTTTTACTAGATCCATTTTATAAGTAATAATATGTTCATCTCTTTTCTTAAATAAAGTATTAGCAACTACAAAATCATAAGCTAAGGCAAAATCTAATATAGTCCTACCTTCTTCATTAGTCACCCAAATCCATAACCACCATGAATACTTTAAAATCTTCTACCACTCTACCAACATGTCCATTTAAATCTCCCCAATAAATACTTTTTCTTCAAGAGGTATCTTTTGTATTAATCCTCTAATTCATTCCAAAATTTTTCTTTTGAACTTACCTCCAAACCTACTTGAGGATATAAACACTTATAACATTGATAATCTTATCAACAATAATCTTTAAAGCTATAATTCTATCTCCACATCTATTAATACTTATAACATTATCCTTCAAACTTTTATCTATAATCACACCTACACCATTTCTAGTTCGACTTTTACCCAATACCAAAGTTTAAAACCTAAACTATCAATCTCCTTGCCTTCTCCCCAACCCATTTAGTTTCTTGAACACATAAAATATTTATCTTTCTATGAACCATAATATCTATTAATTCCATTAATTTACCTGTAAGAGTACCTATATTCCAAGATCCTAACCTAATTCTAGTTTCATGGACTAACTTCTTGCCCGCATCCCATAATGGGAACCCTTGCTTATTTAACATCGCACCCGGCGTAATGTTTTAGTACATTTTTCATCAGATTCTAAGCCATACGCCGCTTCCGTGGGATCAAGATATTAACATGATTTAAAGGATTCATGCTCATGATTATTTCATAAATTTTACTGTTGGTACGTCTACCTACTAACCCTCCACTTTTTTGTCAGGATGAAAATTTGAACAAAATTTGTTTTCAAAATTCTTCTCTTAATTTGACAAACCCAAATGCAAGTATTATTTCATATTCGAATTTTGTGGATTTTACCAATGCTTTACTAAATCTGAATCCTCTCTTTTCTTTCGATTTTATGTAATGTTATGCTTCTTATTGTTATCATAATAAGAGATAAAGGGAAATTTAGATAAACTAAAATGAATGAAATTTATATTCCTTTCATATGAGCATGATTTTGGTAAAACTTGATTTTAAGTTTGTGAGATTAGAAATTTCTTCCTTAGATTTCATGACACATTATGGAAGGTTGAATCTTGGTACTTGGTGTAAACTATTACTACTTAGATTTTTCTCTTTACCTGAGGAAATGAATGAAGTATATGGCTTTAATATAGAAGGTTAAATATTAACTATACGTAATAAAAAGTAAAACATATGTTTATAGTTTAACACATGAATGCTATCTTGTTCATTGAAAATGGAAAAGCTATTTCATCCTCATATTGAAATAAAAAAAAGGAGAAATGATATGCTGATAAAAGTCATGTGATGATTTCTTATTAATGATGTTTCAATCAATCTTAACTAACAAATGTCGTATGCTTGTTTAAATACATATACATATTTATATGTATAAATCTGACTTGAAATCTATTGTTATAAGTGTTCACATTATTCCAACGGTGGGGAACTTGTGATAAGTCGCATGCAGCGTTGTTCCGGCGTGGAAAAATATCGTGATAATCGCACGTTGTTGTTCCGATGTGGCGGGGAAATATATTATAAATGCCGTTCACATTGTTCTCTGGGAAAACTTGAAATAATCTTTATTGCGTTGTTCCGGCGTGGCGAGAAATCTGTTCTTATAAGTATTTGTTCACGTTATTCCGGCGCGTGAGAAACATATTATGATATAAGTCTTTTTGTTCCGGCGTGGCGAAATGAATGTTATGTTGTATTAACTTCACGCTGCTTTCTTGGCGTGGTGGACAAATAAATTTTAGGTCAGCGGTTCTTTTTTTTTGCGTGGTGGGGCTGTCTCACGGCGACCATATGGGGATGATCAGGGAGAATTTTGATAGAAAAGAAAGAAGATGAAATCTTAAGTTATTATTTGAATTTTCATATCATACATATATGTATTTATGCTTAACTTAGTATCATGCAAACTATCCTGCGTGGAAATTATGATGTGTTTATTAATGCTTAGCTTTCTTGAATTTGAATTGTCGTGTTGAAAAATCTTGCTTAAAATTCAAATTTTCTTTATAAAATGGTGATTATACTAGAATGAGTCGTTTGAAAATAAAATAAATGCTTATGTTTATGAGTCTTATTAGTAGCGTATGTTTATGACATAATTGTCTCTCCTTTTTTAAGTCGTGAAATAAGATTTGTTCATTTGGCAATAATCTTTACATGCTTATGAATAGTTGAAAATAGAAAGGGAAATAGATATTTTTATTGTTGCATGATTTAAATCTTGCTTTACTATCAAATGTCTATTCATATGGGGTAATGATGTATAAATCTAAAGCACTAAGTTAAACATAACTTACAAGTCAATGTAATATGAATTGGACCCTTTTTTTTTTCAGTTGGGTAGACTCATTAGAGGATTTAGAACTGCGATATATCTATGAGAGAGAGAGAAGAGAAGTGGGAAAGTAAAAGCCTCATGAGGGAGATCTCTCTTATTTATAAATCCTTAGCATGAGGCCAAAAAAAAAAAAAAGCGAGACTTGTGATATCCCATTAATTTCCTTTCTTTATTTTTTTTTGTCATAAGTTTGCGTAAGGAGATTAACTTAGTTTGTCACTTGTCTCACAATGGTATATGATGCACATGTCTTTATCATTTTCCCTTTAATGTTCTGTTCAAAATATAAGTTTAAGGGAAGATTAACTTCCTTTTTTAAACTTTCTACCGATGACATACGTATCGTGTAAGAAGATCAAACATCTCTTTGTCATTTATCTTTAAATGTTAAACGACAAAATATAAGTTTAAGGAAGGTTAACTTCGCTTTTTTGTCATTCTCTCGATAATGTATCACGTACGCGTCTCGTGTAAGGATCTTTAACTTGGTTTGTCGTTTATCTTTAATGTTGGATGACAAAAATATATGTTTAAGGAAAGATTAAACTTCCTTTTGTCATTTCATCTCGATATCGTATCACGTCTGCATCATATAAGTTGATCTTTAACTTTATCGTTTATCTTTAATGTTGGATGTGAGAACATAAGTTTAGAGAAGATCAAACCCTCTTTATCATTTTCTCGAATATCATACATGTATATACTGCATCTACGTACATGTCGAGAAGATCTTTAACTTGGTTTGTCATTTCTTTAAATGTTACATGATAAGTAAATCGAGGGAAGATAAACTTTCTTGCCATTTACCTCTTAATGTCACGCGTGTCTGTAAATCTAAGAAGAGACTTACTTTTTTGTCATCTTCTCCTAATGTCTTCATAAAATGTGCATGAGTCTAAAGGGTGGAATCTTTATTTCTTTTGTAATTTCCTCTTTTCTCATTTATGAGTATATGTTATGATGAAAGAGACGTAAGTATCTTAAATAGAATTGGATCGTATCTGGTAAAATTTCTTTTTTTTTTTCACTTGGCTTTTCTGAAAAAATGACCCATCCCAGAATTGATAAACTTCCTTTATATGAAAGACCCATTGAGCTTTATACTTGTACAAATGAGCTTCAAAAATGTCATTTTAAATAAATTTTAGCTCTCTTCTGTTTGCTGATTGGTCATATAAAAAAAGGATTTTACTTAAGAAATGTTCATGTCCTAGATAAATGTGATATCTTTGCGTGTGATTTTTATATTTGTCTGAATGAATAAATGTCATTTTAAATAAATTTACTCTTTTGTTTGATTGTTCATATAAAAATGACGTTTTTTTTTTTATTCTGAAATAAGTGTTATGATATGCTGCGTGAATGCTTATACTTGAGTCGATGGGCTTTGAAAATCACATTGAATGTAATTTTAACTTTTAGTTGGGTGATTGATAACGTTAATTACATTTTCATACATTTATATTACATCCTTGAGTGTTAAATTTATACTGCATTAATATGAAAGTAGGACATGATCCTCCAAAATTATTTACTGTACATGAAGCTTAAGTCCTAGTCGATTTTCATGTAAAAGAATGAGGTTAAAGCTTTCCTATCTCTTTTGAATAGATGTAGGCTTAACTATCTAGAACAGATGTTTGTTCGGTCTGCATTTGAGAATGTTAAATACCAAAAAGAGTAGATATATGTTTGATCAAAAAATATATTGCTACTTGTTTTATAACGTATATTAAATATGGCGTGTCATATGTTATTTACTTAGGCATTAAATATGTCTGATATTTTAAAGAATAGATCTTGGTATGTATGTTGAAATACATTAGATCAACATTTAGGAAAATATGTTTCCCAATGCAAAATAAAAAAATAGATCTTTATCTTTCGGTTTGATCTTGGGGGTTGAGTTAACAAAGCACAAAATCAATGATGTCGTTATAATATTTTCTTAATAAAATCGAGAATCTAATTATATCGTAGAATGAAAAGATAAATCTATCGCGTCATTATTAATGTATATTTTTAAGTTGAAGATCTCGAAGAAAATCACGGCCGTCTTACATGTTGTCCCAGAGTTGTGAGGTTTGAAGAGCGATAGATCTTGAAATAATTAATCTAGATGCGATCTTACGAAGAATAGTCGAGTTAATGAATCTTTCACTGGTTTGGTCACAGGGCCAGAATTCAACGCATATGCTCGAAAAATGCTTGTAAATTGATATCTACATTTCAGTAGATATTAAATTATGTTAAATCTGATATTTTAAAAGAGCGGATCTTTCGTATATGTGTTTAGTGTTCGACTCAGGAATATATGCAAGTTAGATATAAAACAAATAAGCAGATCTTCTGACTTACCGGTTTGATCTTGGGGGGTCAGAGTTAACAAAATCTTAAAAAAATCAGATATTATATAAAATTTGAGATAATAATATCGGCCAATACGTAAATATAATTCTGAAATATGAATCTAACATGAAACTTTATGAAGTTGAAGCCCGAAGAAGAATCTAGATCATACATGTTGGCAGGAGATTTGAAGAATTATCTTTCTTGAGATAATGAATTTAGACCGTCATGTAGAAAATAAGCGAGTAGGCAAAATCTATTAGATATTAGTCACATGATGAGAAAAGTGATTGTTATTAAAATTGAAATAATCGATGATCGTATATTAAATATGCGATCGATCATAAAATGATCAAAATTGAAAAATAAATATAATAAAATATAAATAAAATGAAATTAATTATTTAAATTAAAATTTAAAATCAATTCATTTTCAGCATTTGTTTGTGCAGTGGTGACAATTAAGAAGATTTTTGCCACAAAGAGTCGATAAATCAATGCATAACCAACTTCACACTCAAATAATCCTTGTAAGGAGGTAAGTCCTCGTTGCATAAATGACACCAATAAATGCAGACGTACCCTCAATGTTCACCGTAATATTAACACTAAATTATTCACGCCAGTATGTTAACTTTCTTTGAAAGTGAAATATAAAATGATTTGGTTGGGCAAAGCCTTGTTACTGACTTATATTTATTCCCTGATAAACTCCATGTCTACAAAGTGACACTTGACGAATTATAAAAGAATTCAAGACACCTTGATAAGAAAATAATTACCGGATGATAATGACTTGGGATCAAGAGATCTCACCAAAAGTTTTAAATTAAAATAATAAATTTCATAAATTCTAAACTCCACTCATCGCTATTATATACTGTTATTATGGATCCGAAAATTCAATCTCTTTGGATGAAAAGAATTATTTTAATGGTTGAAAATTTTATGAATAGTAGAGCAAGACACAATGTAGAGCTTTCTCCTCATTTTGTATAATTTTTATATCGATTCTGTTTCCATAAAATTTCTATTAATATCCCATGAGAGAGTACTTTCGATTAAGTCGATGAATCGATAACTAATATATAAATAATGAGTTTGAAATTTATGAAATTTATCATTTTAATTTAAAACTTTGAAAAACGATATCTGATCCTATTGCATCTTCAACAATTTTAAGGAATAATTAACGATATTCTAAAAGTTGCATTTTGCATTTAAAAGGAAAGTAAAGGGTTACAAAAATAAAAAAAAAGTGCAAAACTAAAAGGAAAACAAGCAAATATGTACTATCCATATCTAAAATGCTAAAAAAAGCGTATGGAAGATACAAGCATCAGATTACAAAATCATAAGAATAAATGCAGCTAATGTCTGCCCTACATATGAGAGAAGATCACGGTGGAACCCGTAAAGAAAGCCAAGTGCGTAAGAGCGCCCAGTAAGTCCGCCGCAATCTAAGATAAGTGACTAATTGGTCGCCTTCCAAGATCGCCTCAGACTTACATCCACTACCGGGATGTGACCACTAAGCATAGCAATTTACGAATTATCAAAGGTAAGATGTATTCCATTTTAATAAGATCATCTCGACGACTCCAATACCGCCAAGGAGAAGAGGGCACCATCAACATTGGCCTAAGCCATAGGGGAGTCCAAAAGTGTGAAAAATACACTGAACTCCATGCTCAAATGGAAAGGCGGATGTGTTGACTAATGCCTCCAAGATGTAAGAGCACTTTCCATGATGTGAATCTTGGCATTCTAAAACTATATAACATAGATGCCTTCCCAAGATCAGTTTGGGATGTTGTCGGCTCAAGAGATCTGAATTAAAGGAAGGTATGACAAAGTCAAGAGGATAACAAACTGCCGGAGAGAGCATCCTCGATGTGCAAGTCCTCCTTGCGTGGACAATTGGACCTCGCCAACCCCTCAGGACGTGAGAGTGTTGGAAGGGCGTGACACGCCACCAAAAGAACTTCTCATGGATTTCAAGCCACCGATAGTGTGGAAAGAGATTCATAATGCAGGGACTTGCTAGAGATGTATGTCGCTCATCAAGAACTAACTGTAACTTCATGATCATCCAGGTCCTTCCCAAATGAAGCTCCAATCTTCTAATGTCCCGATGGTCACCGAATAAAGAGCACACCAAGGTCTTCAGTGTAAAGATCCAAGAATGTGGTTTCTGGAAAGTGGGATGTCACCAACCAATTAAAGAACATTTGTTCTGGCCCCGCCTTCCAAATAATCAGGTTTGAGGTTTTGAGCCACGAGAATGACCCATGACTTAAGTCACCTCTCCTCGGGAGTAATCCATCATCCTCCAAGACACGGTAGAGGGAGTCGCTTAAGAAGTCCCAGAATCGTCTCTGGGGCTGGCCTGTGGCGAGATCGGATTCTTATGACACATGAGTTACGCCATCCAAGATGTCAGACTTTGAGTCCTTGACAAATATAAATCAACCTTTAATATAGACTTTTGCCCAACTAAATACATTATATATCACAAACCAAAGATAAAGTTCTAGAACATATGGTCAATAACGTAATTTAGTGTCATATCAGGAACCAGTGGGCTCTAATGCCATTTATGTATTTCGGCGCAAAACCATACGCTGAGACACGCGCCAGCCCTTAACTTAATATTTTGAATATAATTATGGATTTGACATCGGCCATTTCATGAGAAAGTTTTCTTAATACCTCAAACAAAATATGGGAGGTGGATTGATTTTTTAAATTTTAATTTAAATAATTAATTTCATTTCATTTATATTTTTATTTTTTTTGAATTTTAATCATTTTATGATTGATTTAGATTTAAATATATAATCATTTATCATTAAAATTTTAATAATAATCGCCTTTCTCAATCATATGACTAATATCAATATATGTCTACTCACCGCTTTTCTACAGGATCGCTGTTTCATTTGAAGAAGATAATCCTTCAAACTCACAACTCTTGGTAGAGGATCTATTGAGATTTTTCTTCTCGGCTTCAACTTCGTAGTTTTATCTATATATTATATACGTATTCACTTTATATTAAATAAATTTTATAATATCATAATGGATTTTGTTTTAACTTAACTCTCCCAAGCACCAAACCTAAATGTAAGATTCTGCTCTTTTTATCTTGATTTGAATTGCATATCTTTCAGATATTAATAAATACTTCAACATATATTTTATCTCTGTTTCTTTTTAAAATATTGTTAAATGTAAAGTTAAAGAAGAATTTGACATATATATGTGTCAAAATGCAAGTATGAGTTTTGATATGGATTTTTTAAGTTTTGTTAACCCTAACATCCAAGCATTAAACCTAAAGATGTGACTGCTCATTTTGCTTTATATTTAACTTGATATGTTCCTAAATGTCAACATTTCAACGCATACACAGATCTTCTTTTTAAAATATTGTATACGTGAATGCAAGTTGAAATGTAAAATAATTTGCAAGTTTGATTTTTTTTTGATATGATATTTTTAGATTTTATTAACCCGGATCTGGTCCTAAGATCAAACCGGGATATGTAGCATAGCGTTTGTTCCTTTATATTTGACTTAGTGAATACTTCAACATGCACACGAAGACTTTCATTTTTTTTTATTTTGTATTGGGAAGCATATTTTCCCTAAATGTTCGATCTATATTTCAACATACATAATGCAGACTGTTTTAAAATATTATATGACATACGAATGTCTAAGTTGAAATAACTATGTTTAGATAACATGTCACATTTAATACACGTTATAAAACAAGAATAATCTATTTTTGATCAAACATGATTCCTTTTTTTGTATTTAACATTCTCAAATGCAGACGAATCTAACGCCCGTTTCTGGATAAGCTAAGCCTACATCTATTCGTAAAAGATGAAAAGTTTTAACCTTTAAAGCATTCACTAAGTATCGAGTGCATGTCTTAAGGGAAATTTGAGGATTAAAGATGTCGATAAATAAATTGATCACCACCAAATCCCATTAGTAGATTTGGATGGTTGAAGGTTAATTCAAATATAAGCATGTATATAGATTTTCATTTGCGTCTAATTTGAAAGAGAGCTTTATGTTTAATAACACCTTCATATACTCATAGAAGGAGAGAGTGATACTTAGAAAGAGTGATACTTATGTTAATTACCCACTTATTTCTCATTTTTTTATTTTCTCATTCTTTTACATGAAAATCGATTAGACTAAAGCTTCATGTACAATAAGTAATGGATTGTGTCCTACTTTCATATTAATGTATAAATTTAACACTTACAAGTATGTAATATGAATATTTATGAGATAAAATACAATTTGAACGTACCAATCACCAACTAAAAGGGGTTTAAAATTGCATTCAACATTTTAAAAGCATTGACTCAAGTATAAGGTCATTCATGCAAAGCATAATTTTGACACTTATTTATGTATCGAAAGAATGTCATTTTATATGACAAATAAGAAACAAAGAAGAAATTTATTTAAAATGATATTTAAGCTCATTTATAAAGATAAAGCCACTCATGCAAGATATAAGTTTGCTTACCTATGGGTGTGGCATGAATATTTCTTAGATAAAACTCACTTTTTATATGACCAATCAACAAACAAAAGAGGTTTGAAATTTACTCAAAATAACATTTTAGAAGCCTATTTATACAAGTATAAAGCCCAATGGGTCTTTCATATAAAGAGAACTTTCATCAATTCTAGATGGGCCATTTTTTGTAAAAGCCTAAGTGAGAAAAAAAAAAAAAGTAGCCCATGGTATTATGATTCAATTCTATTTAAGATAGCTCATGTTCCTTTTTTCATCATGACATGTATTCATAAATAAGGGAAGAGGAGATGACAAAAGAAGTAAAGATTCCCCCTTAGACCCATGTATATTTTATGGAGACATTAGGAGAAGATGATAAAAAGATAAGTCTCTTCTTAGATTTATGTGTATGTCATGTGACATTAAGAAGTAAATGGCAAGAAAAGAGTTAATTTCCCCTCAGATTTATATTCTTGTCATATAACATTTAAAGGGAAATGACAAACCAAGTTAAAGATCTTCTTCCATATATGTACATGTGGTATGACATTGAGAGAAAGTGACAAAAAAGAAGTTAATCTTCTCTTAAACTTATGTTTTTGTCATCCAACATTAAAGATAAATGACAAAGAGATGTTTGATCTTCTTACATGCATGTGCATGTGATATGACATTGAGGAAAAATGACAAAGAGGGAGTTAATCTTTCTTTAAACTTATGTTCTTATCATCCAACATTAAAGATAAAAAATGACAAAGAGAGGTTTGATCTTCCTACATGCATGTGCATATGGTATGACATTGAGAGGAAACGACAAAAAGGAAGTTAATCTTCCCTTAAACTTATACTTTTGTCATATAACATTAAAGGGGAAAATGATAAAGGCATAAGTGCATGTCATGTACCATTAGGAGACAAGTGTCAAATTAAGTTAACCTCCTTACATGCAAACTTATGATAAAAACACAAAGGAAAGGAAATTAATGGGATAACACAAGTCCCACTTTTTTTAATTTCTCTTTTTTTGGCCTAATGCTAAGAGGGTTTATAGTAAGAGAGGATCCCCTCTCATGAGACTTTACTCTCATTTCTCCTTTCTCACAAGATATATTGCCTTAAATCTCCAGAATTCCCAACTTGCAAGGAAAGGGTCAATTCATACCACATTAACTTGTAAGTTATGTCTAACTTAGTGCTTTAGATTTACATCATTACCCCATATGAATGGGCATTTGATAGTAAAGCAATATTTAAATCATGCAACAATAAGAACATCTCTTTCCCTTTCTATTTTCAACTATTCATAAGCATGTAAGGTTATTGCCAAATGAACAAATCTCATTTCATGACTTAGGCAAAGGGGAGACAATTATGTCATAAACATATGCTTACTAATAAGACTCATAAACATAAGCATGAAGTATTTTATTTTCAAATGACTCATTCATGTAGCATAATCACCATTTTAGCCAAAGAAGATTTGAATTTTAAGCAAGATTTGCCTCATAACATGACAATTCAAATAACAATTGAGCTAAACATTAATAAACACATCATAATTGTCACATGGTAGGATAGTTTGCATGATACTAAGTTAAGTATAAATACACATATGTATGGTATGAAAATTCAAATAATAACTTAAGCATTTATTCCTTTTAATTTAAATTTTAAAATTCTCGATCATCCCCATATGGGCTGAGGGGGTCGTCCCATGCGCCAAGAAAAGTGCATGATGGTCTTGTAAGCAGACCGCGTAAAAAACAAGAGTGTGCATAGGTTAACCTGATAGTATTGCATTCCTCAGCGTTAGAATAACATGAGGAAGTACTTATATCATAACATGTTTCACGCGTTGAACAACGTGCATATAACAGATTTTCGCCACATTGGAACAACGTGAGCAGTCACAAGTTTCCGCGCATTGGAATAATGTGAGCGGTGTACTATATTTCCGCCACGTTGGAACAAGCGTGAACATCTTATCGCTACATATATGCGTTAAAATGTGCGGTACTATCACAAGTTTCCCGCCAGATTGAAACAATGGATGCTTATAAAATAGATTTCAAGCTTGCATTTACACATAAACATGTATGTATATGTATTTAAACAAGACATGATATTTGCAAGTTTAGCTAAGCATTACATTGAAACATCATTAATAAGAAACCATCACATGACTTTTTATTGCATGTCATTTCTCCTTTTTTTTTATTTCAATATGAGGGATGAAATAGCTTTTCCATTTTCAATGAACAAGATAACATTCATGTTAAACTATAAACATATGTTTTACTTTTTTTACACTAGTTAATATTCAAACATATTTAAACCATATACTTCATTTTTTTGTCGAAAAAAATCGTGAGTAGAGTAATGGTTTACACCAAGTATAGCATTCAACCTTCCATAATGTGTCATGAAATCTAAGGAAGAAATTTCTAATCTCACAAAAGAAACTTGAAAATCAGTTTTACCAAAATCATGCTCATATGAAACGAATATAGAAATTTCATTCATTTTGGTTTATCTCTAGCCTCCTTTCATCTCTTATTAATAGCCATAGTAAGCATAACATTACTTGAAAGAAAAGAGAGGATTGAAACTAAAGCATTTAATGGTATAATATCTTACATTTGAGTTTGTCAAATTAAGAAAAATTCAAATCTTCATCTCCATATTATCAAACAATTAATAATAGAGGTAGATAGACTTCATAAGGTAAATCAATTGTATGTAATAAACACTTGCATTAGAACTTAATAAACCCAAAAAAATCTTAAAACTAATCTTCTCCCAAGTTATTATTCTCAATAACAACTAACCATGCAATAGAATAAAGAGCTCCTCAATAAACAATTTCCTTCCTCCCCTCCTTTTTTTTTTAAAGGAAATAACATATACATAAATCTGAATTTTCATATTCAATGAAAAGAACACTTTTCTTTTAATGGAGAAAGATGAGAATAAGGCTTATTATTGATTAACAATTGCAAGAAAGTCAAAGTACTATGCTCATTCATAAGCTTTAAATTTTCAGATTTTAGCTAAAGGCATGCTTGTATATTAAAGAAACTTACGAAGGATAAAGCTCATCACCAATATGCAGCCACTTCCCTTCATTTTTAACCATCTCAAATCATAGGATAATCATTCACACTTATTGTTTTATCATTTCTAGCCCCATTTTCACATTTCCAATTTTATTTTAAGCATATAAGAGAAGCTTAATGAATATTATTCCATTCAAAGAAATTTGAAGTATGAAAGTGAAGGAAACTTATACAACAATTTGAGCCATACATTATCTCAAATCATATTACCACACTTTTAATTTCATTTTGAACAATGTGAAAGAGGTTTAGCAAGCATCAACCCTTCCAAACAATAAAGTGAAGCATCAAAAGAAACAAAAAATTTTGCACATAATCTAGGATTTAAGCCATGCAACGCTTCAAACCCCTTTTTCAATTTCAGATTTCAACCTAGCGTGTGAAAGAGACTTAGAACTTTGCACATAATCTAGGACATTAGCCATGCAACACTTCAAACCCTTTTTTCAATTTCAGATTTCAACCTAGCATGTGAAAGAGACTTAGAACTTTGCACATAATCTAGGATTTAAGCCATGCAATGCTTCAAACCTCTTTTTCAATTTCAGATTTCAATTTAACATGTGAAAAAGACTAAACAAATGTAATTTCTTCCATAAAAAATCACTTCAAGTAGAATAGAAGCATAAAAATCTGTAGGTAATAAGAAAAAACAAGAGATTTGGGCCATACATCATCCTAAATCTCAAAATCAAAACCTTAGCATCATCTCAAGCAAGAGATTTGACATTTTAAATAAATTTCAGCCCTCTTCTGTTTGCTGATTGGTCATATAAAAAAGGGATTTTACCTAAAAAATGTTCATGTCACACCCATAAATAAATGTCAAACTTATATCTTGCATGAGTGGCTTTATACTTGTACAAATGAGCTCCTAAAATATTATTTTAAATAAATTTCAGCCCTCTTTTGTTTGCTGATTATTCATATAAAAATGACATTCTTTCATGCTACATCTATAAATAAGTGTCAAACTTATGTCTTACATGAATGGCCTTATACATGAGTCAATGGGCTTTTAAAATGCCACCTTGAATGCAATTTTAAACCCCTTTTAGTTGGTTGATTGGTAACGTTCAAATTATATTTTACCTCATAAACATTCATATTACATCCTTAAGCAAGTATTAAATTTATAGCTTGCATTAATATGAAAGTAGGACATGATCCTCCAAAATTATTTATTGTACATGAAGCTTAAGTCCTAGTCGATTTTTATATAAAAGAATGAGAAAATAAAAAATGAGAAATAAGTGGGTAGCTTCATTAACATAAGTATCACTCTTTCTAAGTATCACTCTTTCCTTTCTATGAGTATATGAAAGGTGTTATTAAACATAAAGCTCTCTTTCAAATCCGTAGAGGCACGAATGAAAATCTATATACATGCTTATATTTGAATTAACCTTCAACCATCCAAATCCTAATACGCATAATGGGATTTGGTCGTGATGTGAAAATTTATACGACATCCTTAATCCTCAAATTTCTCTTAAGACAGATATTACACTCGATGCTTAGTGAATGTTTTAAAAGGTTAAAGCTTTTCTATCTCTTTTGAATAGATGTAGGCTTAACCATCTAGAATAGACGTTCATTCGGTCTGCATTTGAGAATGTTAAATACCAAAAAAGAGCAGATACATGTTTGATCAAAAAATAGATTGTTACTTGTTTTTAATTAAAAGTGACATGTCATCGCATAATTTATTTACGCATTCATATATATTTTAAAAGAACGGAGATATTTATATGTTGAAATACATTAGATCGAAAATATGCTTCCCAAATACAAAATAAAAAATCTTTATCTTCCGATTTGATCTTAAGATGGGTCAAGACAAAACCTTAAAATCTAATGATGTCATTATAATATTTTCAACTTAGTAAAATCTTATAAGCTAATTTTGTCATAGAATGACAAAAGATAAATCTATCGGCATCATTGTTAATGTATATTTTAAAGTTCAAGCAAGATCTCACTGCCCGTCCTTTATGTTGTCCCAGAGTTGAGGTTTGGAGAGCGATAGATCTTGAAATAATTAGATCGATCTTACGCAAAAGAGATAGTTGAAGAATCTTCTCTTCCGATTTGGTCCTGGGGCCGTCAAACAAAACCCAAAATGTCATCAAAAATCAAACTTGCAAATTGATATCTACATTAAAACCTAGACATTCATATGTCCATATAATATTTTAAAAGAATGGATACTCGTATGTGTATTGAAGTGTTCATATATCTAGGAACATATGCAAATTAGATATAAAACAAATGAACAAATACTCTGCCTACCGGTTTGGTCTTGGACCGATCAGTTAACTTAAAAAATGATATTATAAAATTTGGTAATAATATCAAAAGTATTATCATATAATTATAAAATATGAATCTCGACATACTTACAAGTTCAAGCCTCAAGAAAAAAATCTCAAACCCATACTATATTCAAGCTGAGTTGATAAGTCGAAAGATTATCTTGCGAGATAATGAATTTGCATCCTCAGAAAAACAAGTAGAGCCTATTAATCGATATTAGTCACATGATCGAGAAAAATGATTATTATTAAAATTGAAATAATCGATAATATATATTCAAATCAATCATCGATCATAAACGATCAAAATTCAAAAAATAAATATAATAAAATATAAATAAAATAAAATTAATTATTTAAATTAAAATTTAAAATCAATCCACCCCTCAATAGCTGTTTGTGCAGGGGACAAATTAAGAAAACTTTGCTTCACAAAGATAATGTCAAATCAAATGATAATTTCATACTCAAATAATCTAGCGTGGGCGTGACGTGTCCTCTTAACTAGTTTTTCGCTGAAAATGATCTGCACATAAATAATAGCGATTCGACCAAAGCCTCGACGAGGGGTGGTTCGCGATATGACACCACCAATTACGGTCTGACCCAGGTATTATGTTACGACTTTCTTCTTTGGTGAAATATAAAATGTATTTGGTTGGGGAAAAAAAGTTCCGTTATGGCCATTGACTTATATTTGTCCACTTAAACAAACTCTGAGACCGGGACGTAACCTGTGTTCTGAGGATCCATCGGTTATTCTACCTCCTTAAGCGGATAGGATCGACGTGATAAACCATGGGATCTAGATCGGCATCAGCGTTCCCCACCAAAAGTTTTAAATTAAAATAATAAATTTCATAAATTAAACTCCACTCATCACTCTTATATACTCGTTATTTAACGATTTATTGACCAAATTTCAAAGTGTCTCTCAATTGGGAGGGGTAATTAACTATAGGCTTGCGTATAGAAACCTGAACCAGATTTAAAAATTCTCACAAAATAAGAACGAAATCTGGGTAGTGTCTCTACTATTCATCTATCTTCAAAATTACATCAACACTAAAACAACTCTTTTATTCTAAAGAGATCGGTGTATTTTGGATCCCACATCAATAAGCAAGATGACAAAATATCAGAACTATAAATCACATCATCATCAAAATTTTGTGAATTTCATGGCTAGATATCAAAGAAGAGAATTGGTAATACTAGTAAGGTTAAAGGTTTGTACTACTTTGAAAAAGATTTCAAATACAACAATCATATTCTTGTTATCAACAAAAATCTTCCTCATGAAGGAGATGAAATATCTTATGGCATTATAGCAGGTCATCCTAATTTCTCGTATTTTAGAAACTTATTTCCTTCATTATTTTATAATAAAAATGTTTTTATATAAATTGTCAGATTGTCAAATTTAATAGAGCTATTTTTAAACCTAAATCTCATAAAACCACCAAACTTTTTTCCTCATACATGGTGATATATGGGGCCCATACAAATCTCTAAACTTTAAGTTCAAAGTATGGTTCATCATTTTTATTGATTATCATTTTCATGTATTAGCTATACTCATTAAGATAAATAAGATGTTGAATCATGGATGTCACTTTCTTTGGGGTAAACCCTTATTTCAAAAAAACTCCCTTCGAGGTGAGATGAAGAGAACGAAAATCCTAATAGTTTATCCTCTACCTCCAACTCATTAATCCCACTAGTCTTCTTATACCTAATGACATTGAGAATATTGAAACTCCTGTTCACTTGATCCCTCAACATCCCTTTAAACATAATATTTACTCTTGAAATAAAGATCTATAAAGAAATAAAACCCCCTACCTCCTGAAGCTTGTCATAAATCCTACATGGGACTCTATAAATTCACAATCACTTCTTTCTGATGATAATGCAAAGGCCCATACCTTCACTTAGCACCCTCAAACAAATGTGGTGGGATATGATTATATGTCATCGATAAAAAACTTGATCACTAACTTTACAAGAACTAAACTTTCAAAGATGATAAAAGAAGCCCTTAAATAATACAATGTGAAGGGAGAAAGTTGAAAAGGAGATGAAAGCACTTAAAACCATGGAATATGGAAAGCTATTCTAAGACCTAAGGATGCCATCCTTATGAAAAGTAATGGGTCTTTTTTAAAATTGTCGATATGATAGATCCTTCAAAAGATGTAAAGCACAATTGATTAATAAAAGATTCATCCAAATTCATGAAAGCAATTATTTTGAAACATTCTCTTCTATAGAATCACCTAACACCACATTTTGATGGCAATTAACCTTGACTGGCTATGTCACCAACTAGATGTAAAAAAATATACTCTTGAATGATGAGTTAAATGAGTAAGTATATATGAATTGTCCTGCAAAGGTCATTGACTCTAAAAGGACAGCCCAAGTTCTTTTTTTTAATCGACATATTGGCTAAGCCAATCAATTTGAACATTGTTTAAAAGGTTCACCAAAACTGAGTCAATATGGATTCAAACAACCTTAATATGAGCAAATCATGTTCTACAAACACGAGGATGGAAAGCCTAACATACTAATTTTGCATGTTGATGCTATCATTATTATAGATCATAATTTAAAAATAAGTAGCTTGAAAAAAAAAACCTAACATAAGAAGTTAAAATCAAGTATCTTGAACATCTCAGGCATTTTCTAAGAATTAAAATTTTATAGAAATAAATCTAGCCTCATCATCTCTAATTGAAAGCATATATGTTGACATTCCAATAGACCCTAACATTAAATTGAGCGATGTTAGCATCAATTATCTAGTCAATTAAAAAAAGGTGGGGACTTATCATCTAAATTTATACTGAACTTAACACATTTATTGTTGTCAACAACAGTGAGTTAGTTCATACATGCCTCCGCAAAAAAGCACATGAATGATGTGACTATATATACTCAAATACCTTAATGAAGCCTCAGAAGGGACCCATCTTTAAGAAAGGAGAATCCAAAATATTTTAGCCTATATATTGTGGATAGAAGATCTAATTCAAAGTATTGGATCTATGTGGGTAGTAATTTTGTAGCTTAGAGAAATAAACAAAAAAATAATACTATGATAAGTAGAGTAGAAGCAAAACTTATATCTTTGGCTATTGGGATTAGTGAATTAATTTAACTTAGACTACTCCAAAAGAACTTTAGGGGCTGTTTGGTTTGAGTGTAAAGTGAAGTAAAGTAAAATGAATTCAATGCATTTTAACTTTTTGTATATTTGGCATGGTGTAAAGCAAAATTTCAAAATAAAGTGAAGTATTTAGAATACATTGAAAGGGTCATTTTTGATGTATTTAGAATTCATCCAAATTTGGGCAAATTCCAAATACGCCCAAGTGTTATTATTCGTTACCCCATAACCCAAAAAACACTTTACATTGTATTTATTCTACCAAATATAAAAAAATAAACTCATTTATTTGTAGAGTTCTCAACCAAATAACCTTAAATTAATCCAAATAAATTATATTCACTTTACACTGCATTCCTTTTTCAGGCATCCAAACAGCTCCTTAAGCAATATCAAAACACCTAATGTAAAATCCCATTTTGAAAAAAAATAAAAATGAACCAACTCATTTCTAGTTCAATTGTATCACCATTACTAGTTCCATGTACTAAACCAATGGGACATGAGGAGAGGAGTTATACCAAATAGTGAGAGAGAGAGAGAGAGAGAGAAGAGAGAGAGAATGAGTAGGTGAGAGGAAGAAAAATTTTGAGTAGGAGGGAAGATCTTAAAGAGAGCATAAGGGAGAGCGTGTGATAAAGCAAGAGCAATTGAGCAAGAGTAAAGGTGAGATTGAGGGCAGGCATGCAAGTGAGAGCTGCAATGGCACCACAACAAGCTCGTGACTGATGTCTAATTGCATGTTGATGAGTGGACAAGTTAAGGATTTTAAACTAAGCTAATCTTTAAAAAGATATTTATTTTCACCTGAATTTAGTATAAAAATTTAAGTTAGATTTTGATTGAAAACCCTAGATTATAATTTGATCTACAAAATAAATATTAAAATTTCTTCTATAAAAAACATGTAAAGGCAAAGAATAAAATTTATATAGAATATAACTAGGAATTTTATTTAGAATATTATTATAATCTTAGTTTGTCTAAATAATGTTGTAGATATATTTCAATTTCAAGTTGTAATTTCTTGTAATTTAAATTATAAATTTGTGATGTTAAAATAAATATAAAATCTAAGTACAAAACCTTAAAACAAAATTGCAATATTATATCAGACAATAAATTAAGGATTTTAAAGGTTCATGGCAACATAATAATTTAATAAAATTAAAGATTAATTGAAATAATGTACATATATTTATATTTCAAAAAAAAGATAAATATAAATTTCAAGAGGAATTTTGGAAAATCAGGCAACGTGAATGATTGTATTTTTAATTATATACTTTGATTATAGGTAAGGAATAAAATAAAAAAATTAAATGAGAATTAAAAAATAAAATAAAATAATAATCATAAGTTAGTAATTTGGCGGCAATTGAGCATAGATGTGAGATAAAAGTTTCTCAAAATCAATTTAATTTTATGCGGGTAGATCTTCCATGGATGCTATACATTTATTACGAGGTTTGATGGAGAAGTATAGGAAAAATAAGAAGGATCTACATATGATATTTGTTGATTTAGAATAAGCATATGATAAAGTTCCAAGAGAAGTGCTTTGGACAGTTCTAAAGAAAGGAGTTAATATGGATTATATTCAAGTCATTAAGGATATGTATACTAGAGCTATTACTTGTGTCCAAACACAAGGAGTGACAAAATATTTTCCTATTTCAGTTGGATTACATCAAGGATTAGCTTTAAGCTCATATCTTTTTGCTTTAGTTATGGATGTTCTTTCTTACTAAGAATTTTCGGAGGATGTATCTTGGTGTATGCTTTTGTTGATGATATTCTTCTTGTTAATAAGACTAGAGAGGGAGTCCAAAAAAACCGTGAATTATGGAGGTCAACCTTAGAGTCTAAAGGTCATCATTTAAGTAGATCTAAAATTGAATATATGGAATGTAATTTTAGTTATAGAAGTTCTTGTGGTAGGGTTGTGATATTGGGTGATCAAGTTATTAAAAAGAGTGTACGTTTTAGATATCTCGGGTCTATTGTTTAAAATGTTGGTGAAATAGATGGGGATATTTATTTATTTTTTTTGAAATATTGCATTTGCATTAAAATTAAAAGAGGTGGTTACAAATGTTTATCAAAAAGATACAAAAACTAAGAGGATGTACAAACCTTCATATCATCCTCCAAAAGCTCAAAAAACAGTGGAGGAATAGTATGTCTAAGACTCATTATGTGTCCGCTCAAATTTACAAGTATGTGCAAATCTAGAACAAAAATCTGCCAACTTGTTACCTTCTCTGGTTGTGTGCTGGAATATGACTTGTTCGAATTGATGCAGAAAGGCAATATCTATACCGATGTATTGTTGGGAGGCTCATATGTTGCTTTTGAGAGTTTGTTGGAGAAGCTCTATAACAGCTTTGTTATCCCCTTCAATTACAATACCATTTGCCTCTATCATCCATTCCTCAATTCAATCTTTTATGAAGAGAACAACTTCAATCTCTACTTGAGTGTTATCTCAATATTGGAATTGCTTACCCATGGCTTTGATGAAGTTTCCTCTATCATTCCTTAGAACCACACCAAGGCTGGCCACATGGTTGGAGGCAAGGGACCCATCAACATTACATTTAAGCCAAGAAGGAGAGGGGGGACACCAATTGTGGTGGACAACCCAAGGGGTTCCAATGTTCTCCTTGATGGTATACATGTGTGTGTGAGTAAGAGCTTCCAAGACAGTTGATGCCATGATGGTTGGAGTGGGGAAGGTTTTGCCAAGCTTCTTGACATTTCTAGCTCTCCAGTATTGATAAACAGTACTGCAATAGATTCTCCCCAAAGCAATTTGGTGGCCCTTAACATTAGCAAACTCTTCAATGATGCCTTGCACACTAGTTGGCCTAGGCAAATTGATCCCCCATTCGCTAGCTTTTGAAAAACCTTCTCAAGGTGGCCATAACCAGCTGCAATGTGGTTGTTGTACTCTACTTCTTTACAGCCCCAAATGCAATCAATGGAGTCCCTAATTCCCCTTCTGTGCAGCCAATGATTAGTTGAGATTATATTATTTAGTAGCCTCCACCAAAAAACTGCTCTCTAGGATGCAGTTTCAGCTTTCTTAGCTATGCTATCTTCTTCGCCACCCAAAATTGCATGTAGGCAATGGAAGTCACAATTTTCAAGGCTGCTGTAGATGAGTGTAGGCCGATCCTCCCCATCTATAGCAACTCTCTTTAGGTGCAGAATTTTGTGTTGCAGGTCCCAACCAAACCCTTTGACCAGCTTGCTTGCATCCCAGCTTCCATTTGGTTGTAGAAAATCAACTACTCGGTGTTGTCAAGTGCTTGGATATTTATGAAAGTAGGCCATCTATTGAGTGCTTCCTCTCCAATCCAAGCATGGTCAAGAGTGTTGACACAAAGCCCATTACCAATCTCCCATCTAAGGATCATTTTCAAGTTGGCTAACCCACTTTGGATAACTTCTCAAGTGCTGGAATCTCCTCTGTTTCTGCTGTTCTCCCAAAACCAAGCTCCATATTTTTCATGTATGCATTTGCTAAGCAATGTTTCTTTATTGTAGAGAAACGTCCATGCAATTCTAGCTTTGAGTGCACCTCTCCACTTGGTGGACATGTGGAACCCAAGGTGGATGGTTGAAGTGGAAGAATGAATCTAGTCTATTGTGCGATAGAAAAGTACCGCTTAGACTTAAGGAAAAATTTTATAAGATGGTGTTAAGACTTATTTATAGTGAGAATGTTGGTCAATAAGAGAAGCATAAAAGTAAGTTAAGTGATGCAAATATGAGGATGCTTAGGTGGATGAGTGGCTTTACTCTTAGAGATAAAATGCGAAATGAATATATTCATGAAAAGGTTGGAGTTCCAGTGGATAGATTAGAGAGAGTCACCTTAGATGGTTTGATAATATAAAATGTCGAACATCTGATAACCCAATTAGGAGAGTAGATGTATTAGATTCGCCATATATTAAGAAAAGCAGAGATAGACCGAAAAAGACATGGTTAGGATGTATAAAAATGGTCATAGTGTATTAGAATTAAATGAGAATTTGACACTTAAGACACAACTGGAAGAAGGATTCATATAGCCGACCACACTTAGTGGGATAAAGACTTGTTGTTGTTGTTGATTATTCTGCTTAACTGACTGCTAGCAATCTAATAAAAGAGTTAGACCGTTGCTCAAAAAAAAAGAAAAAAAAAATGATTGACAAGCATATTTTATTGATTATTTACAAATGCTCTTGAGAGGGGGTGATGAGTATAACTACATTTCTATGATAGAAATCTCTTATTTGCATGTTTGGACTGATGTGGGCTAGCATCCATTTTTGGAAGGTGAGGTGGCGGGTCACCCTAATGGTGGAAATCCTATGGCTGGCTCCCTAGTTGGCCAAACAGCTGTGGCATTAGGACAACAGCAAGTGTCATCATCAATGGCTGCATCTATGGAGTGCTGCCATGAATTGATGACATCAGCAAGTGTCGTCCATTCTTTTCATTTATTAATTTTCTGGGCTGATTTAGTAGTTTTTTAATGACCTTCCTACTTTAAAAAAAAATTTCGTCACTTATGAGTGGTTTATTTCTTCCCGTTTTTTCACCAATTACAAAACACTGTAAATAGGTCCAGACTTTGGCCAAATAATCACAATAGAGTATTTCTCAATTCTTCTACCCTATTTCTCTTCTACTTTTACTTTTTTAAAAATTGTCAAATACTAAATGAAAATTAATAAATGAAATACTTGAATATGGAACACCAGAGGAACAGGCATAAGGAAACTATTACATAAAAGAAACCATGTCAAAGCTGTAACAAATAACCTCACTTATTGTCAGTCGTGTTCCTGTAGAATTGGTAGAACGAATCCCAATGCTTAGCCTGCAGGGAAACAGCGAGCAATTACTGCAATAAGTTCTTAATATTTATCCATTAACTTGAGAAGTTTGATCAAGTAGCAAATTCAGTTGAAATAAGCATTTAAAAAATAAACAGAAGGCATTTATAATTATCCATTATCATGCAAACCTTATTTTTATACCATGATAAATAAAAAGAAATCAAGATAAACAAGACCAACTTTCTCACAAGTTTAAGGTACATCAATGGTTTAACTATTAAGAAAAGAAATAAATCTAAACAAGACCAACTTTCTCACTCTTTACAAGTAGCCAATTTAGTCCTAGAGTATCACATTATTCTAATGTAGTCCTTGCTTATCAAAATTAATCCAAAATAGTCCCTCGTATAAAAATATTGAGATAAAATTGATCCCAATATAAAATATTGAGACAAAATTGATCCCAATTTAGTCCTCGAAAGACCATTTTGGATCAACTTTAAATAGTCAGGAACTAAATTGATAAAATATGATAGCCAAGGACTAAATTGGCCACAAGTATATAGTCGGGAGACCATTTTGGGATTTAGCTCGAAAAAGAAAACAAGAGTGCATGAAGCTCCTGTCAATGCAAGAACTGGGGACAGGTTGATGCATTAGTCTCAAAGATCAAAATAGAGAACTAATATGCATCCATTCCTATTCCAAGCCTCATCAAAATTAATGAGATTTGCAAAGCAGATTGCAGCAGTTCAATGGCATGATTTTTAAATATTTCAGAAAAACAAAACACATAGCTGCTCATTTATTAGAAAAAAATCAAGATTCTAAATTTTGTAAGGGAAACCTATATGCATAGCACTTAGAACCTAGTGAAACACTCCATTAAAATCAAATTCTTAAAAATTACATTTAGCACCCTGAATTATTAACCACCCTCACAACATGCCCACTATGATATACAGCATTGGAGATAAGAGTATTCCATTTATCTCACTGGATTTATACCCTCAAACTTATCGAATATACAAAATCTGATTCTCACACGCAAGAAGGTTCTCAACATCATGAACGATCCCTCAGCAAGGAACTTGCAGTTGATAAGGCTTCTTGGGCCAAATGCAGTAGCTGAGCAACGCTACTCTGGCCCCGTGAACCCCAACATGGGGCTGCTCCTTAGATAACCCAAATATGTTTAGTGACTTCCATGTTAGTGTTAGTAGTTTAGAGTGTTTTAATGGTATATATTTAAGATTTTTATATTTAATAAGTAATATTCTATCACGACCCGGCCCAAAGCTTGGAATTCCCAAACATGTTTAGTTACTTTCATGTTAGTGTTAGTAGTTTAGAGTGTTTTAATGGTATATATTTAAGATATATATATTTAGTAAGTAATATTCTGTCACGACTCGGCTCAAGGCTTGGAATTTTCAAAACGAGAACAGACAGTCGAACGGTAAAAAAAAATGTTTATAAAATCTATCATTATCTAATAACTCAATAATATATTGAAAGAGCTACTAAGAAATAAAAAAAGATAATTAGAAGATTTTAAATGTACCTCTCTCAATTTTGAATTCGTCTTCTATAAACATTTTCTCTTATATTTTTCATTTCTATATCAAGATTTCAACCAGCAAATGTTTGATTTTAAACCATGATGAGCTATAGCCAGTGAATACTCATGTCTCTAATATATAGTAATGCAATAAAAAGAAAACATTATGCATTCTAGTTAAATAAAATAAATATGTAACCACTCAAGTGACAATTCATATCCACATATGAGCCTTTCAAGAAAATTTAAATCACATTCAATACTATTGTGCAAATATCCTATCTTATATAAAATGTTTAACTCCATCATAGGAGTCACGGTCTAAAATTTGTATCATTTAAGGTACTCAATATCAATAACCTTTTTCACATATGTGCATAGGTACCTTAACGTCCCCAACTAGTAACATAAAAGGTGAAACTTCATCAGTCAAAATACACATGCAAGCAATCTATCTAATTCATGTTATTCACATGATTCATTTGCATTCAATGCATTGAGTAAATATTAATCAATAGAATGTTGGTACGAACATTTCAATATGATCAATAAATCTAAGAAAAGATAACTCAGTGAAAACATTACAATCAAATTCAATGCAAATCTATCTAAGACATTGCAAACGATAGTTTGAAGAAAGAAATGAAATTACTATAAATTAGAAACATAAGTGTTGACCTATAAATAGTGTCCATATGCTTAATTAAGCAAATATATTGAAATTAGCAAGAATAAGATCGCGTGAAAATGAGAATTGAAAGCATTTGAATCGACCAAAAAATTGATCGATGTTCCTCTAATCGAAAATCAACCGCATCGCTATCAAAATCAATTAAAATAATTACAATCCAATGAAGGAAAATAAATAGAACAGGAAATTTCGCACATACTAAAGTCGAGAGGTCTCGACGCTATCCGAATGAGCTCCTTTCATAAAACGGACAGTGTCGTTGTCGCCGAAACATCGAAAACTATTGAACAATACATTTGGTAGTGGAGCAAATGACAAGCCTCGAGTCGATACCTAAATTTACCTCAAATTTACTTTGATCGACCTCGACATTGCCCAAATGACCTCCGATCGCAAAACGGATTATGCCGTTAAATCTGAACGCCGAATTTACCTAAATGATACCTTATATTATGGGTTTAAAAGATTCATAAATCACGCGATCTGATCATCAAGATAAGGAAACTTCTGATATTTATTTTCAATATGGTAAACACAATTTTTATAAATAATTTTATTTCATAATTAATTTGAAACTGAATTGAGCCCTAAACAACCTCAATTTTGCCCAGAATTTTGAAAATCCCGCCTAAACTCTTAAGGAAATAAACTAATTAGGCAATTAGGGCGTCTTAATCCCCGCTCATAATGAAATTTCTCGTTTTTAATTTGGATTATTCTCTTAACCGAAAAAAAGGAAAAGGAGCGCTCGTCACCCTCTCTCGTTTTCCCCCTTCGAGCTTCAAACCGCAACCCATAAGCCTCCCTCCCGTGCTCTCTCGTCCGCTCATTCTCTCATTCGCGACTCCCCTCTTTCGTGCACAACAGATCTCCTCTCCGATCCATCCCATCTTGTTCTCCCCAAATCGACGCCGAACGAGCAAAGCTCCTTTGTCCGTCTCTCCCTCCAAGCCGAACCGAGCTGCACAAATCCTCGCATGACCTCTCTCCGTGGATCGCACTTCATTCAGCCTTGTCCCGTTCGATTGAAGGTAACTGCAGTCGTCTCCTCATTCAGTCTCTCCCAATCGAGCGGCAACGAGCTTCCCCCTAACTGAGCGACCCTTTGTTCCTCCCTTCTTGGCCGAACAGCCCCAGCCGAGCACTTCCTGTCCTCTCTTCCAGCCAAACAAATTGCAATAGATCCCGATCTCCTCTCCTATTCATCCGTCCGATCGCAACCCAACAGCCGCTGACTCCTCCCTCATAACTAGCTGCGCACTCGCCTTCTCTTTCTGCAACCTAGAGTATAGAGAGAAACTCTGCCATCAGGCAGGTTCCTCTCGACAACCACTCTGTTTGGCAGCCGAGAGGCAACTCCGTCATCAGACGGGTTCCCTTCAGCACTATCTCCTGCTGCTATTCCGTATCTCCTCTTTGATTGGAGTCCAATTCCCTTTTCAGCCGCACAACCTAACTGCATATCTCCTCTCTTTCTCCATAGATTTATCTCCTTTAACTCTCATTCCATGTCTCCACTCAATCCCGAACTTCATATCACCACTCCCATCTTCCTCCCATGGCTTTCTTTTTATTCTATCTCAATAGGATAAAAGAAATATCATATTTAAACATTATTGCTTTTAGGTTGCAAATCAGTTGCACTCTCATGCAGGTTTATCGTTGTTGCTGATTGTAAATATAGAGAAGTGTGTGAAAATTATATGTATATGTATGCTTTTACGCAGAAAGATCGCCACGCCATCGGCAGAATGAAAATCGGTAAGGTGTTTTAAAACACCAACCATCACGCTCATCGTGATGGGTGGTAAAATTATTAGATGTACTCTATATCGAAATGAAATTTCAATTAAATTTTGAACTTAGAAAAAAAAAAGGAAAAGATTTATTTAAAAGAAATCAAGCATATCAAAAATACAATAATTTAAAACGAAATTTAATTATGATAAATTATAAAATATCATAAAATAAACATAAATATGAATTTCAAAAAAAAATTGAAATAAAAAAAGGAAAAGAGCTTACAATGAATTTAAACATTATATTTCAAATAAAAAAAATAGATTGAACTCAAAGATTTATATGAACTGTTGAATCAATATTTTGACAATAAATATAAATTTAAGACTTCGTATCTCATTTCAATTTAGAAGATAATCGATTGAACATCCAATTAGAATAAGATCTTTTGGAATTAGAATGTACAAATCATAATTCACCCCAAATTGGAGAAAATCAAAAAATTCATAAGAGATTTTTTTAATGATCGAATGATGAAAAGCATAATCAATAATCCTTGGAAAATATTTGAGTATATTATTATTCTTATTAAATACTCAAATTGGATCGAAAATTGAATAGAGGAAAGTTTGAGAATGTGATATAAACGGTTTATAAACATTCGACTAATCAACTTCAATGAAAGAATTAAATGTTATTCCAAAAGATCTAATAAGTTATTAAAATAATTTAAAATGCTTTAAACGCTACTAGATCTGCAATTCTTCATATAAGCAGACAGAAGACGATATTAAATTAAACGCTACACTAATTATAGTTTCCTTCAATCCAAAAAATAAAATAAAAAATTTATTCTAATTATGATTTTCAAAATCAATGATTTCATTAATTAGATAAAATTGTCCAAAGTCATAAATATCACGTAAATAGATTTAAAACGCAAACTTTAATGTCAAAAAAAAACTAAGTTGATATTAAATAAATGAAATTAATCTCATAATTTAAAATAAAATTACTTAAATTATTAAATACATGACACTTATACCAAACACCAAAACTTTGTTTAAGGATCGGAGCTTTTAAAAAAAAAGAGGAAGAATGATAAAATTAATTCAATCATTTATGACTATAGCTGTAATTAACCCATACGCTAATTCAAATTAATGAAAGAGATAAATATTCAACTCCATAATAATAATGAGAGGCCTAATCTTCTGAAATAAATAAAGGCCTACTAAATGATTAACTTCTAAATAAACTTAAATTACATTAGATTATAAGACCGAGTTGACAAGGTCTGTTATGATATCAATCCTAAAGAATTTAAATTACACATAAGTTGTTGACCCGATCCTCTACTAACAAAATACCCGAGTTGACAAGATCTACCCTGATGATGACTGTGTTGAATGGAGATTTCAACCATTATATTATTCATATTTTAAATTATTGTATCTAAAATTCAAATTTATAAATCAAGAGATTTCATCGCAACAAAATACGAGTATTGCTACCTTGATGATGGCCGCGTTGATTAAAAATCTCAACCGAATGGGATATTATTATTAAAAGATATTTGAGCTCTAAACTAATTCATCATAAAACTAAATTATAATTAAGTAAATATATGAACTAAATGAAATTTATTATTTAACACTTTAAGCAAACAATTCATCCACCCATCCACCATTTGTTTGGATGATGAAGAAAACTCTACCGAATGCCAAATCAAATAAATCATTATGTTCAAACTCAAATAATCTACGCCACGCGACGGTAATTGCTCATGTGATTGGCCAAGAGGCCCACATATGATGATTTACCGAAGTTATGATCGGTTGCGCCAAATGACACCATTATATTACGATCACGACAGAATTCATATGTTCAATGCCGTCTTTGAATTATGAATCATAAGATATTTGATATAAAGTTTTGTAAGGTAGACTTAAGATTGTCTCATTAAAAACCACCACGGGTCTATAAGGATTACTTGACGACGTAACATGCCGATAGGATCCTTCTGGCCGTTAGGTTGACTACCTCTCCCACTTAGTAGGACAGATGTGAACGACGGAATACGAGATCTGGATGACACGCCATCATTCCACCAATATATGCTTTAAGTTAAATAATGGTGAATTTCATGAATTCTAAACCCCAAATTTTAAACTCCACATCCGCTACTATATACTATGTATTTAACGATCTAACGATCAAATATAATCAAAAGTTCTCTCAAAGACGTGAATTAACTGTATTGCCATGTGAAACCCTGGAACAAATCTAAAGTCCTCACAAATGAGGATGAAATCTGGTAGTGTCTTTATCTACTATTTCATCTGCTTACGAAAGTTTGATAGATTTAAATCAAACTCTTCATCGAGAGTGAGGCAATTTTCTGATTTCAATAAGTCACTCAGTAAAAATCTTGATCTTTGATGGCATAACTTAACTTTTCTGCTAACACGACAACACACGTCACCGTCTCAACCTATGAACCATATATAATATTTAAAAATATGTAGTTTGTCAATAATAGAAATATTAAACTTATATTTTATTTTTAAAACGTCTATAATCTAGCTATAATATTACTATTATATTATACTTATCACAAAACTTTATATCTAATATTCATAGCACATTTTATGTTTTCCTATAATTAGTCAAACCATCATTCTTTATAAATTCATCCAAAGTAATATATATATATATATATATATATATATATATATTGATCTCCTTTAATTAACCAAATTTGTATTCTCTCTTGACAATTATATTAAGTATCATTAGAACAGGAATCACCTAATTTATTTATTAAATTACTAAATTTGACATTCTTTCTTTAAAATCATATAAAGTTCTATAATTATTGCTTCTCTCTCTCTCTCTCTCTTTATAGAAAATTATATATCTTTAAGGCATCAATCTCCTCTTTTAAACTTATATTATTTCACTTAACAAGCATAAATTACTATTTAGCCAAGTATTAGAGTTGAACTACTTATTCTATAAATAGGCATTTATGAATTCATATTTTAGTCTCGTAATTATAACTCTTATAAATTTTCTTTTATATAAACCTTTTATTTTATATACTAATTGTTCTTGCTAAGTTTTTATATTTTCTTCACTTTAATCTTATAAATTATTTTATTTCAGTTGTTTAAATAAATCTCAAAATTCTTTAATGTACAAATATAACTTAATAAATTCTTAATTTCTCAAATAAAAAATTATTTTTGATGTTATACTTAAGGAAAATTTTAAAATATTACCTCTTTAATATCCTACAATAAACCTTAACTTATTTTATAACATAAAGTTTATTCCTAATATAAAATCTCATCTATCTTTATTTACCAAATTTATTCTTAAATACCATTAACATCCAAATTATCTTAATTCAAATCTATTATTTGAAATTATATATATATATATATAATTTTTTTCTATAGAGGCATCAATCTCCTCTTTAAACTTATATTATTTCACTTAACAAGCATAAATTAATATTTAGCCAAGTATTAGAGTTGAACTACTTATTCTATAAATAGGCATTTATGAATTCATATTTTAGTCTCGTAATTATAACTCTTATAAATTTTCTTTTATATAAACCTTTTATTTTATATACTAATTGTTCTCGCTAAGTTTTTATATTTTCTTCACTTTAATCTTATAAATTATTTTATTTCAGCTTGTTTAAATAAATCTCAAAATTCTTTAATGTACAAATATAACTTAATAAATTCTTAATTTCTCAAATAAAAATTATTTTGATGTTATACTTAAGGAAAATTTTAAAATATTACCTCTTTAATATCCTACAATAAACCTTAACTTATTTTATAACATAAAGTTTATTCCTAATATAAAATCTCATCTATCTTTATTTACCAAATTTATTCTTAAATACCATTAACATCCAAATTATCTTAATTCAAATCTATTATTTGAAATTATATATATATATATAATTTTTTTTCTATAGAGGCATCAATCTCCTCTTTTAAACTTATATTATTTCACTTAACAAGCATAAATTACTATTTAGCCAAGTATTAGAGTTGAACTACTTATTCTATAAATAGGCATTTATGAATTCATATTTTAGTCTCGTAATTATAACTCTTATAAATTTTCTTTTATATAAACCTTTATTTTATATACTAATTGTTCTCGCTAAGTTTTTATATTTTCTTCACTTTAATCTTATAAATTATTTTATTTCACGCTTGTTTAAATAAATCTCAAAATTCTTTAATGTACAAATATAACTTAATAAATTCTTAATTTCTCAAATAAAAAATTATTTTTGATGTTATACTTAAGGAAAATTTTAAAATATTACCTCTTTAATATCCTACAATAAACCTTAGCTTATTTTATAACATAAAGTTTATTCCTAATATAAAATCTCATCTATCTTTATTTACCAAATTTATTCTTAAATACCATTAACATCCAAATTATCTTAATTCAAATCTATTATTTGAAATTATATATATATATATAATTTTTTTCTATAGTTTACCTAAATCACAAAAAAATCAATAATCTCATGATTATATAAAATCTCTGATATGCATAAAGAGAAACCTTAACCTCTTTCTCCTCCAAAGATTCGGCTCGATACCCTTGCTCACGCGATAGACAAGCACGGTTCAGCAACCCTTGGCTTCGTCGGCCTCCAAGCTCATCATCCCTGCTCGCACGCTCGCCTGACGCCAATGCAGCTGTCACCTCTGACATTGCCTTCGAGCTCGCAGTTTCTCCCTCTTGCCTCATCTCTCCCTCTCTCGTTCAATACCCGATTCGTCTCCCGCTTGCCCTTGATAACTCATGGAAGAGAGCCCATCTCGCAGTTTTTTTTTTTTTTTTGAACAGGATATTACATATTCAAATTTCCCTAAATATATTATTTAGGGTTTATCAAACAGATAAGAAAGTATGTCTATAACCATATGGCTATTTAAAATTAAGAAAATGAGGTTAAATGCTCTAATCACATCGAGATCGATCTAATTCAATTCAATTGAAAATTGACTTCATAATGCATCGAAAAGCATTAAAACTAATTAAATAAAATATCAAATCAATTAATGATCAATCAAATAATTAAAATTATTTTTAATGAAATTACACGATATCAAGTCGAAGTTTCGACACGATGTCTAAACGACCTATGTCATAAATTGATCGCGTTGTCCAAACGTCGAAACCTATCGAACGACGCCTTTCGCTGTCAATTCGACAAAATGTGCGCGAATGTCGATCAATTCGAATGCGACGTCGCACAATTTAGACCTAACTTCACTTCGACCGCCGACGTCCGAACAAATTGATCGCTAAATTGATCGCGTTCTAAGACAATACCTAAAATTGACATCCATATTAGGGTTTAGTATAAATTAATATCACATAAAATAATATTAAATTATAATTAAAGGACTATTAATCTTAAATCCTCTACCTAACTCCCGCCACTAATCAGAGACCGGCCCTAAAGATCGAATGAGCGTTGACCTCATTTCACGCTTCTCGCCTCATTTCGACTCTCTCGTTTTTCTCGCTTTGGCTCTCCCGCTTCTTCTCCCCTTCTGCTCTCCTCCTTCCCGATCGGCTCTAGGGACACACACGGCCCTTCCTTCCTCACGACATTTCCTCTCGTTTCTCTTCTGCTTTCCCTCTGCGACGGCCTCCTCGTTTCTCGATTTCTCCTTCCGCTCCCACCAAGACTTCTTGAGTTCTTTTCGTCCTCTTCCACACGCGACGGAGGAACCCGAATGGAATCATGAGCTGACGATCCCTTTGTAGCCATAAACCCCTTTTCTCCTTTCCTCTTAGCATTCGAAACCTCCAGGTTATTTCTCTCTAACCCTAAGCTTGTTCTTATGCATTTAAGTTTCTTTGGAAGTTAGGGTTTTTGCTAAATATGCTATATCTTATGCTTGAGATTATGCTAAGAGTTTCCTTTAGGGATTTGGGATGATGTATGGCCCAAATCTCATTTTTTATTGCCATTATTTACGGATTTTGTGATGCTTAACTTATTAAAAATAATTTGGGATGATGTATGGCCCAAATATTGTGTTGTTTGCTTTTTTTTTATGGACACATGTGTTTCCTTTGCTGAAAAATTTGATATGGTAAAAAAAAAATTTATGCAAATATTTCTTACCCTAAAGGGATAAAGCTTTGCTGAAATTTCTTTATCTAGAAGAAATTGCTTGTTTTACTAGTAAGTGAGTGTTTGCTGGAAATTATCTTTATCAAAGGGAATGCTTTGAAATTATTTTACCTAAGGGGAAATCCATTGATTGGCTTTTCTAAAGGGATAATGCATGCTGAAAATATTTTACTAGAGAGAAATTGAATCGATTTGTTTCTAATGTGTATGATACATGCTGAAAGTATTTTATGAAAGGGAAAACTATTAGCTTGTTGTTTAGAGGCATAAGCATGAAAATTGTTTTGTGAAAGGAGAAAACTATTAGCTTGTTGTCGACATGAAGCTTGCTGAAATTTATTTTCCTCTAAGGGGGAATCAATCATCTTGTTATTTAATGGGTAAGATGTTTGCTGAAAATATTTTTTTTCTCTAAGGGGGAATCAATCATTTGTTATTTGATGAGTATAAGGCTAAACTTTCTTATCTAAGGGAGAAATCAATTATGTTTTTGATGAGATATGATTTGTTCTCCCATGAATTTCATGCTTCTACTTTGCTTCAATTTATTTCCTATGAAGGAATTATATATATATCATGTCTTTCATATGCAAGTTGAAATCAAATTAAACGTATTTATACCACTATTATCTATGAGTTTCATTCTGATAAGATACGTGATATCTGTTATTAAAAACGCTACTATCAAAGTATTCTATGACACCCATGCACGCTCTCATGATTTCTCCTTCATGAACCTGAGATGAGGTCATAAACTTGATAAGCACGAGATAAGGATTCGGTAAAATTCATCTTTATACTCGTATTAAGTGGAAATGCTACCATCAAAGCCATCATGTCTCACGACACACCCATGCACTTTCTCGGCGTGCTCATGAACCTCATGGGAGAGCCGGATTGTAAACTTTGATAAGCACGAGATAAGGATTCGTGTAAAATTCATCTTTATACTCAATATTAACAGAAATGCTAGATCAAAGTTTCAGCTGCTCACGACACCACCCATGCATTTCTTGGTGGGCGTGCTCATCACCTCATGGGGAGAGATGGAGGTCATAAACTTTGATAAGCACGAGATAAGGATTCGTAAAATTCATCTTATACTCGCAATAATGGAAATATGCTTATAGCACCGCTCACATTGTCAACGCTGGAAACTCATGATAGACTGCTCACGCTTGTTCCAACGCGTGAACCGCGATGATAAAAGATACACGCGTTCCAACGCCAGCGAAATGCAATGTATGTAAACCCATGCACGCCTTTCTTGGCATACAAAATAAATTTTCTAGATCTCACGACACCCACACGCCTTTCGCGGTGGAAGGCTAGTCTCCCTCTGGTGGATGACGCCGGAGGTAAAAATTTTGTAAACAAAATGTGTAAAATTTTCTAAGTGTTTGAAAAGGTATATGCATATAATTATTCATGCTTATAATGAATGCTTGAATCTTTCTAAGATGTGGCAAGAATCAACCACGCAATATTCAAAATCCTTTCTTTCTTTTAATTTTTGTTGATCGAAAGATTGATGTTTGCAAATTCTCCTTTACATATCTAACATGTGATCAAAGTGTGGCAAATAGAACATACATGAAATGAAACTGACGTGATATCTTGTTATCAGGAAATGCTACTTTCTCAAAGCTTGTCACGACACCACCCATGCACGCTTTTCATGGGCGCTTCTGCCTCTAAGAACCGGGAGAGCTAGGAACTTTGTAAACTTTGAGAAGATAAGGATAGGAAAATTGTCGCTATGTTATGCTAACCCCACGCTTGCATAAATAATTTACGAGGTGTCTCCACACTCACCATGCACGCCTTTCGGCTGGGAAGGCCTCCAAGTAGCATATGGGATGACGGAGGTAAATTTTCTAAAAAAAAAAGGGAAGGAGAGAAAAGAAAGGATGAAATGCTTAAGTTATGTTTAAAATTTTCTTTATCTCAAATATAAACGCTTATGTGTTGAATTTCTATATCACGCAAGCTATTTTTCATGTTTGATCATTATGACATGCATGAATACCTGAATTTAAATTTACATGAAATACACATTGCATATATATGTTCAAACATAAATACCTCTCCACTTTACTCATTGTCATTCACACCATTTACATACATACATAAGACAAGATCAAGAAACACATATGAATAAATTAAATCTACCATATGACATGACATATATATCAAAATAAAAAAAAATTAAGTTAAAAAGAAACTCACAAGTATATGTGACACAACTTAACCCTTTATGCAAGATTGAAAGAACTTAAACTTGTGAGAGGTATAAGGGAGAAAAGGAGAGTAGAAACTCATGAAAGAAATCCTCTTATTTATGCGCTTTAAATTTTCCTTCCCATCTATTCTTATGGCATCGACACGCATGCCATAATAAATCAGTGCAAAACCATCTAATGTAATGCCATTTGTCATATCAGACGCATTACGACATGACGCCTCACAGATCCTTATCTCTTTTTTTTTGAAGAGGAAAATAAAGTCTTCCATATCTTCTTAATAAATTTAATGAGTATTTGTCCCCACTGCCATGAGCTTCAGATGGGGGAGGTGGATTTTAATTAATCCACTTGCTCTTTTAAATGAAATATGACATCTACTCATATTTTTATATTCCCTCCCTTATCAAGAGAAATAAATGGCTATGTATTTGATCATACGGGCCTTCAAAATGATTATTTTATGCTTGATTTGCCACATAAAGAAAGGTTTTAGCCCAAATCACTAAACTCATTCTAGCCCATCACTTTATATTTGATCATCAGCCTTCAAAATGATTTTCCTTTATGTTTATGATTCATAAAGAAAGATTTTTAGCCCAAATCAAATGCCTAAACTCATTCTAGCCCATCACTTTATATTTGATCATATGGGCCTTCAAAATGATTATTTATTTATGTTACTGATTTTTACATAAAGAGAGGTTTTAGCCAAATCAAATGCCTAAACTCATTCTCCATCACTTTATATTTGATCATATGCCTTCAAAATGATTATTTCCCTTTATGTTTCTGATTTGCACATAAAGAGGTTTTAGCCCAAATCAAATGCCTAAACATTCCCATCACTTTATATTTGATTATACAAAAATGATTATTTCATTTCCTTTATGTTTTATTTCTACATAAAGAAAGGGTTTTAGCCAAATCAAATGCCTAAATTCATTCTAGGCCATCACTTTATATTTGATCATAAGCTTTCAAAATGATTTCTATTTACGTTTCATTGATTTGCTAAAGAAAGAGATTTTCAAAATCAAATGCCTAAATTCATTCTATATCACTTTATATTTTTGATCTTTCAAAATGATTATTTCAAACCCCATTTACGTTTGATTAACATAAAAAGATTTTAAACAAACCAAATGCCTAAACTCATTCTAGGCCCATCACTTTATATTTGATCAAATAGCCTAAAATAATTTATTTCACCATAGTTGATTGACATAAATGACAAATAATATGATATTATATTTTCCAAAGAACAGATGTGTTATACATCTTCTTGGTCTTCTGACCGTCCCAAGTTAACAAACCTAAAAAATGTCATATATGAAATCTGCAAATCAGACCTACATTTCAACTAGACATTTAATGTCCATACAATATTTTAAAAGAATATACTCAGATGAATGTTGCTCAAACAATACGCAAAGCAGATAAATACAAAAGAATGATGTTACATCATCCCGGTTGATCTTCTGACCGGCCCAAGTTAACAAAACCTAAAAAATATCATATTAAAACCTAAACTCAGAATTGAACCTATATTTCAACTAGACATTCAATGTCCATACAACATTCTAAAAGAATGATACTTCAGTATGTGTTCAAACAATAGTATACGCAGATAAAACAAAAGAATGACATCATTCCGCTGGTTTTCTGACCGGCCCCTCAAAACCTAAAAAATCTCAGATTAAACTCATGCCAGATATAATCAAGTCAAATAAACAAAATGTTATACTTCCTGCTGGTCTTCGACCGGCCCCGTTAACAAAACTCAAAATCAAAATTGACATATAAACTCCAACTTAGACATTCTAATGTCCATAACATTCCCAAAGCAACGATATCCAGATGCATGCCGGAGTAAATACTAAGTCAAATACAAAAGAATGATGTTACATCTTCCTGCCGGTTTCTGACCGTCCCAAGTTAACAAAACCTAAAAATTTGATATTATAATTTTAAATTAATAATATCCGAGTAATTCACCATATAATACAAAGATACGAATCAACTATATAGCTTTCTAAAATTCAAATTCTCGAAGAAAAGTCCCAAACCCGATCCCTCTATATTCAAACTAGAGCGACAAGATTTTCGATTATACTTTCGAGATAAAAAGCGGGAGTGACAATCTATCGATTGATATTAACCCCAGGATCGAGAAGAGTAATTATAATTAAAATTTGATAATAAATGATCATATATTCAAATCTAAATCAATAAAATGATCAAAATTCAAAGAAAATAACAAAATATAAAAAAAATGAAATAAATTATTTAAATTAAAACTAAATAAATAAATAAAATAAATCATCCTCCAGATTGTTTGTCTTTGACAAATTAAGAAAAATTTTGCTCACAAAGAACCAATGTAAATACATGCTTCCACTCAAATATTCAAAAGTGGGGCGTGGCGCGTGTCCTCTCGCGTGGTTTTGCAGCGATATGGCACCACATAAATGGCGGTTCGACACGAGCCCTCGGGTGGTTCAGCGATATATTAATTCACGCGGCCGTATGTTCCCCAACGGCTTTGCTCTTTGGTAGAAATGTAGAATGTATTTGGTTGGGCAAAAGCCTATGTTAGCTAGGTTGACTTATATTTGTCCCTTAGATAAAATCCCCAAGGACACTTGAGACGTAATTATTCGACAAGGATCCTTGGTCGGGTTGATTCGACTACCTCCTCATTAGCGGAGGGGCCGTGACGGGATACGGAACCATGGGATCTTGATCAGCGTCATCGTTCCCCACAAAAGTTTAAAATTAAAATAATAAATTTCATAAGTTCTAACTCCACTTTGCAATTATATACTGTTAACGCTCTTTATACTTGTCGAAAGTGCTCTCGATGGGAGGGTAATTAACTATAGCTTGCTTTATAGGAAACTGAACCAGATATAAAAAGTTCCCAAATGAGAGAAATCTCTGGTGTCTTATCTACTATTCATCTACCTTCAAATTATCACCGATACTTAAACAACTCTTTCCTTTTTTTAGAAGAGGTATGGCGAATTTTGATCCATGATGATGCTAAATGCAATGGCTCTTTCAAATGCATTCTGATGGATTTGAGAGCCCAAAATTTCAAAAATACAAAACATATAGAAACATGGTTCCTAGTCATCGGGTAAGAGACCAAAATAATATACCATTCTTTTTATTTGGTTGTATATGAGTATTTTGGAAGTTGATTACCTTTTTAGTGGGTGGGAGACTTGGATGGAAAAAAAAAAATAATGAAGGCGGAAAGATGAACCCTATCCAAAAATAAAACTCAATCTTTAAGATGCTACAACAACAACAACAATCTTTATCCCTGGTGGTCATTACATGAATCCTTTTATGTTATGTGTCAAATTCTCATTTAATTCAAATATACTAAGGTCATTTTTATACATCTTAACCGTCTTTTAAGTCTCTACCTTTCTTGTAAAGGAAAATCTAATTCATCTACTCTCCTAACCGAGTCATTGGACGGTCGACACTTTATGTGGCCAAACCATCTAAGGCGACTCTCTCTAATCTTATTTGCAACTAGAGCAATTCAAACTTTTTCCCGAACATACTCATTTCGCATTTTATCTCTAAGAGTAAAGCCACTCATCCGCCTGAGCATCCTCATCTCTGCAACACTTAACTTAGTCTCATGCTTCTCTTTTATTAGCTAACATTTTGCACCATAAATTATTGTAGGTCTTACCACCATCTTATAAAATTTTTCCTTAAGTTTAAGCGGTATTTTTTTATCACATAACAAGTTAGATGCATTCCTCCACTTCAACCATCCAACTTGAATTCTACTAATAATCTCATCTATTTCACCATCATTTTGAATAATAGAGCCTAAATATCACAGATCTCACTCTTTTTTAATGACTTGTTCACCTAATGTCACAACACTACTACTATAACTTATACAACTAAAATTACACTCCATATATTCAGTTTTAGATCTACTTAAATGAAAACCTTTAGACTCTAAAGTTGACCTCCATAATTCAAATTTCTCTTAGACTCCCTCTCTAGTCTTATCAACAAAAAAATGTCATTAGCAAAAGCATACACCAAGTACATCTTCCTATAAATGACTAGTAAGGACATCCATAACTAAAGCAAAAAAAGATAAGGGCTTAAAGTTGATCCTTGATGTAATCCAACTAAAATAGAAAAATATTTTGTCAATTCTCCTTGTGTTTGGACACAACAACAGCTCTAGTATACATATCCTTAATGACTTGAATATAACCAATATTAACTCCTTTCTTTTCTAGAACTCTCCAAAGAACATCTCTTGAAACTTTATCATAAACTTTCTCTAAATAAATAAATATCATATGTAGATCCTCCTTGCTTTCTCTATACTTCTCCATCAAACCTCTTAACAAATAGCATCCATAGATCTACCGGCATGAAACCAAAGCGATTTTGAGAAACTTTTTGTATCATCGTGTAATGCTCAATTACTCTCCCATAATTTTAATGTATGACATTAACTTAATTCTCTTCTATAATTTGCACACTTGTGCATCACCTTTATTCTTAAATATAGGAACCAACAAACTCTTTCTACACTCATCGACATCTTTTAGTCTTTAAAATAACCTTAAAAGATTTGTAAACCAAGAAATTCCTTGATCTCTAAACATTTCCACACATTGGAATATTATCAGTCTATTATTTTTTCGATTTTTTTTTCTTAAAGCTTAACTTGATTTACTAATATGATAAAAATAAAATTCTATTTTTTGTTTAAGGTATCAGGTTCTTAAAATCAATCATTATTTTCATCTTTCATTGAAAAGTTTATCAAAATCTCTCATCCACTTATTTTCAATATCATTTTCTAAGAAAAAAACATGATTTTATCTTTGTCTTACACTTTGATCTTTTCTTTTCCTATCTCTTTGGTTTGGTAACTTATACATATATCTTTCATCTTTTATCTATCATTGTATAAATCATTTAAAAGCTAAATTTTTCGTCGTATATTCTTTCTTAGAATCTACATTACTTTATATTTTTCAATTCTGTTTTTCTATAAGTTTTATAACAACCTTATTTTTTATCTTTTCTTAAACATTTTGACTCCGCACCAACTTATTTTATTAAAAAAACTTTTGATTCTCAGAATATTTTTATGGCTCTTAATTTCACTTTCTTATTTTTCCTGCGTTAAACTTCTTATAACATCCCAAATTTTAAGCTTTGTAGCCTAAAAATATTTTTTATTTTCTTTAAGCACATCCCATCACAGACAATAATTTGATTTATTTTAAATCTTCAATCTTTTCGTATTAAAATCCAATAATGTCGATGTTGGGCGTTTAAACTTTGGAATGACTTTTCTGATCTTTCTGATATAAGCGATCTATTTTTCTTATCGGAAATAATCAATCGTGTTTTCTTAAATCCATTTTATAAGTAACATATCTTCTCTTTTCTTAAATAAAGTATTAGTACTATAATCAAAGCAAAATCTAATATAGTCCCACACATTCTTCGTTAAGCTCCAAAATCCATATGAATCTTTAAAATCTTCTGTCTATCATGCCTTTAAATCTCCGATAAATATTTTTTTTTTAGAGGTATCTTTTGTATTAATCCTAATTTATTAAAAAATTTTCTTTGAGCTACATCCAAACCTACTTGAGGAGCATAAACACTTATAACATTGATAATCTTAATATCAAAAATAATCTTTAAAGCTATAATTCTATCTCCGCTTTTATTAATATTTATAACATTATCCTTCAAACTTTTATCTATAATAACCTTTACGATACTAACATGTGATAATATAAACTATAAGTGCATAGCCAAGAATATTAAGAAAATAACAATCAAGAACTCCCTGTAAAAAATTCATGCTAAAAATAAAAATGATAAAGTACCTGACGGGAAGTTGGTAGGATATAATTGATTAGATGAAATTACCCACCTTAACTTTAGAAAACTAGATTACATGTGAGCAGCAGAGGAGCGACAAATGACAATAGTTCAACAGCAAAAAAGAAGGAATTTAGAAGGAAGCATTCAGTCTGAAAAAAAAAATGCTGAACCCCTCGGATATTCTGAACATGAAACCAGAAGCAAGAAGCATCAAATCCCTAAAACTAAGAAGTTTCCTCACTCACTGATTTAATAGTAAGCTGTGGAGTAAAGACTTCTTTTTTTAAAAAAAAATTTTTGCTCATGTAAGTCCGTAAGATGGACTTTATTTATGATGTAGGCAGAATTCAAACTCAATATCTTACAACAACTTTCAAAGCCCTTCACAACCTCAATAAAGATATTTTTCATCTCCAAAAGGGTTGTTAAGAAAATTTCAAGATCATTGGAAGCATATCCATAAATGGCCCCACTCAACATCCATCATAACAAGGATAACAAGTTGCAACATTTATATACGACTAACAAGAAAATGAGTAACAACCTAGTAGACTTGTTGTACCAGGTTAAGGATTGAAGATTATACATATTGAGAGTCAAGACTTCGGCAAATCTGTAAAGATAATGTGATGTTATCTATCATATCTATCAACCAACTAAACAACATAGTTTGGTTTCTGAGTTGAAAATATCAAGAAAGACTTGAAACAAGGTAATCAGTTATCAAACCAAAGAATAAAAAAAATTCGATCTCAATAAGAAAGAAAATTAAGAAAGGGGAAAATACACAAAAATTGTTAAACACCATTAACTTTAATACACCTAAAACCATTTTAAGATGAATAAATACATTATACAAAATCTTCATTTGTACCTACATTTTAACTGCAGTAAAAAGATAAAAGACAATCACGTCCATTTTGTTTTCAAAAGTTAAGCTAATAAATGATGAGTATCATAACCTGTCATCATATTAAAAAGCAGGCCAATAGTTACCTTAATTTCATCCCCACGAAGCCGTTTCAGTTTTAGGTTCTGGGCAGATATCTGTTAGAAAATATTCATGTTAATGTATGCATTATAAGACATGCAGAATCTCATGATACGTGCAAGAGTTTGATTCTTTCAACTATTTGTGTGAATCGTGAAGCATTTGGATCAAATGAAATATTGCTTCATAGTGCGTGAAGTTAAGAAAAAAGAAGGCGCCTGCAAAGCTAACGAACCATGACTTATCCTACTTTCAGGTTAAGAAAAAAAAAACATTAGGGAGTACATTAGTGCCAACAGAAAAAGCCATTTCAGTCAACTTCAAGATGGTTCAATATCACAAGTATGTTCAGAGTTTCTCATATTAATGCCTAAAATGCGTTCGTTGACAGATGGTTCAACCACCTTGCATAGCTGTAACAGCTTAGTGGCTAACATGAGACAAACAGCTGCAAATAGATGAAGAACAGTTGGCATTGTAGTGGAGAGCATAAAGCCTGATCTCTGAGTGCAATATGGTACAGGTAAAAACTGAAGATGTGGCCAGTATGATGGCTCCATGCTTGCAATAGAGGAGGTAACATGGTTTTGGTAGCCAAGAAATGGCAGTACCGAACCATGTTTGAAGATTGCAAGTTATAATTGAAATCCTACATTTCTCCTTTCTCTGTTTCGTTTCTTCTCTTCTCTATTTGTTTTCTCAATATTTTCTTTTCGATTCCATTGTCTTCATTTTCTTCAGCATTCATTGAAATCCTACATTTCTTCCCCACCAATTTAAGGTTTCCCTGCCTCATAGATTTTTGTAATGCAGATTCAGTGTTACAACCTGATGTTGAAAATCCGTATCATGTAAAAAAATTACAGTCCTCTGTTATTGGAAAAAGTATTAAATCAGCAAAGAAGTAGGCAAGCCAGTGAACATCAAAGTTGTAGGTCACCCACAGCTCACTGAAAGACTCACCTTATTTCCTGCAGCCACTGCCACTCCAACTATCTTATTCAACCTTGTGGTGATGCCATAAAGCATATATTGATTTGTTCACTCTATAATAAAACCTAAAAAGTCAAAGGCATAATTTTGATACTACTGTGTGACATAGTAATTTGTTCACTCTATAATTACTTCTAATATTAGTCTCCTCATCATCATATATATCTTTAACAATAATATCATTTTTTTTCTCACATTTTCTCCTTAATGCCGTCAAATCAATTCTCATAATATTGTACCATCTCGCACTTCTAAAGTATTGATGGATAGAGATATGCATGTTTATAGTGATCAAAATCATCAAGCAAATAAAGATTCTAAACAAATGTATTTTAAATTTTAATTACTTATATCAATTTTAATTACTTAAAATTATGGGAGAGAGTAATAGAGGATAGGTTACGATGTCATACAAAAGTTTCGTAAAAATAATTTGGTTTCATACTGAGTAGGTCTTCTATAGATGCTATACATTTGTTGAGAGATTTGATGGAGAATTATAGAGAAAGTAAGGAGGATAGATATATGATATTTATTACTTTAGAGAAAGCATATGATGGAGTTCCAAGAGAAATGCTTTGAAGAGTCCTAGAAAAAATAGGAGTTAATATTGGCTATACTCAGGTCATTAAGAATATGTATACCAGAGTTGTTACTTGTGTTCAAACTCAAGGAGGATTGACCAAATATTTTCCTATTTCAGTTGGATGATATCAAGGATCAGCTTTAAATCCATATCCCTTTGCTTTAGTTATGGATGATCTTATTGGCATTTACAGGAGGATGTACTTTGGTGTATGCTTTTTGCTGATGATATTCTTCTTATTGATAAGACTAGAGAGGGAGTTCAAGAGAAACTTGAATTATTGAGGTTAACCTTAGAGTTTAAAGGTTTTTTGTTTAGATCTAAAACTGAATATATGAAGTGTAATTTTAATCGTAGAAGATCTAATGGTGGGGTTGTGACGTTGGGTGATCAAGTCATTAACAAGAGTGAACTTTTGAGATATCTCGGGGTCTATTGTTCAAAATGATGGTGAATAGATGGAGATGTTACTAGTACAATTAAAGTTGGATGGTTGAAGTGGAGGAATGCATCTAGCCTATTGTGTGGTAGAAAGTACTACTTAGTCTTAAGAGAAAATTTTATAAAATAGTGGTAAGACTTGCAATGATTTATGGCACAGAATGTTGGCCAGTTAAAGAAAAGCATAAATTAAGTTAGGTATTGCAGAGATAAGAATGCTTAGCTGGATCAGTGACTTTATTTTTAGAGATAAAATGTGAAATGAATATATACATGATAAGGTTGGAGTAGCTCCAGTGACAAATAAGATTAGAGAGTTGTCTTAGATGGTTTGGCCATATAAAATGTCGACCATCAGATGACCCAGTTAGAAGAGTACATGTATTTGATGTGCCTTATGCTAAGAAAAGTAGAGGTAGACCTAAAAAGACTTTGTTTGGATGTATAAAAAATGACCTTAGTTTATTAGAATTAAATGAGAATTTCATACTTAATAGGACACAATGGAGAAAAAGGATTCATGCAGCCACATAGTAGGATAAAAGCTTATTATTGTTGTTGTTGTTGTTATATCAATTGCATTTTTTTTTTGCCTTAAACATGCATATGATAATGAATTCCCATGAGAACAAGATGTGCTATCTTTATAATGTTCTTAGTCATCTTAACCTCATTTAATTTGGTTTAAGTGGTTGACTTCATCACTTTTGTAGCCAAATTAATTATTCAAAATGGATCTGTGGTTCTTATAAATTATAAACCTTTGACTTATCTTTATTCTAGTGTTGTAAAAGCTTGCGACTCTTATAATGCGATTGGCTTTAACCTTTCATTGAGATCGCAATTTTCTTTAGTAGTGATTTCATGTTGCAAGCTACAACTATCTTTGATATTAGTGGTTGTAATTTTCTGTTGGCAATCATTATCTAACAAAATTCTTATAGCGAGTAAATTATTAATCATTTTATTTTCAATATTTTTAGATTTAGCCTTCACATTGATTGCAATGTGATATGAGTTTTAAATTTAAAATGAACCATGAATAGGCATTCAAGTAGGAATTTAGATTATTATAAGCTGTAAAATTTGAGGCATGTATTGAGATTATCTTCAGTTCAATAAAATTTGATATTACCTTTTCAAAATTGTGTGTGGGTATTGGACAAGAGATTTTTTAGGTGTTGTACAAGTGAAATCAATTTTTTTTTTTTGTGGGGCGTGCTCTCTTTCTACTAGCTTGAAGGCCAATTTTCTTTATCTTTGGTGCATTATTTCCTTGATTCTTTTTCTTCTAAATATCTCATTTAATAATTTGATGAGCAATTCAAATACATTACAAATAACCAACTAGTTACAACGTAAAATTTCAACCAATAAACCAGATTTTTATTGTTTCAATTTTTTATGATTTTCTAGATTTAATCAATTATTGAATTATCATTTAATTCTGAATTCTCATATTTGAGTTTGCAAAAAAATATTTTTAACTTCAATATGTGAATCCTAAACTGCTTTGTTTAAACTTCATTAATTACATTAGGAACCCTACACCATAAGATGCCTCATTATTGATCATCAACATCATAACCATTATTAGCTTCATGCCAACCATTTAGATTTGTCTTTTATCAATGCTCCCTCCACAGTCATTCTTGTTAAATGGTGCATAAGATGTTAACTCTATCTGTTCACAAGGTATAGCCATATTACTTTATTCTACCCCATAGCCTACTAATTATAGTTACACAATTTGCTCTTTAGTGTACATGTCCAAATTCACTTAATTCTATTTTTCAAAAGTGTATATTTAGTAGGTGAGACTCCACTTTACCTTTAATCTAATCATTTTCTTACAATATTGTTAATAATTTTAGGACATATAAATCATAATATTTTTCATTTTTCAAACAATTACCTACATTGTCAGTGACCTTCAATGCATATACCACAATAGATTTATTTGCAACTTTATAGTGTTTACCACCAAGTCTCCGTGATTTTCTCATATCTCAAAGCACTTATGAGCATTACTCTAATATAGTACCCAAATTAAATTCTAGAAGTAAGTCATCATCTATATCCACATTATTTTGTATTATAGTCTTGAAATTCTACATAATATTGGCAGATAATTTTGTCAATTCTAATCTATTAAAATTTCATTGCATGTACTCAGACTTTGTTCAGCTAATCCTGAGCCTCTTTTATAAATTGCATCCACCATTCTAAGTTTCATTTACACAAGAAGAGGTCTCAACTATGAAAACAACGTCATCTGAAATAGTATACAAAATAGTGACTCATTTTAAATATCTTCTGTGCCAATATTCCTACCTATTAGAAAAGGAAATAACTGTGAAATGATGATCATACATCATAATAACAAGGTTACAAACATCAACAATGTTTAACATAGATAGGAACTTTTTTTCTAAAAAAGGCACATTAGCAACATGGGTGCCTATTTAGACCGTTAATTATAAGTCACCATAAGAGCTTTCATGCAACTTGGCCTAAAGAACTGCACCAACCTTTTTCCGCTCTTGACGAATAGTTTTTCGTTTACTTTGCTTCATGTCCATCAAAAAATCATCAAAACTACCAAAGAAGACAAGAGTGTTAAACATCCAACTAAGATCATTATAGTTGTCATCAATTTTTAAATGGATCAGTGCAGCTAGATAATATTTACTAAGAAGAAAGCAATGCTAAGCACTAACTCACAGACATAACATGAGACTGATGATAATACTATAATTACACCACAACAAAGTCTGCATTTGCTTAAAGAAATGATTGCATAAACGATAAAGAGAATAATTCCTGCGGGAGATCACAGAGTTCATTAAACATAAAATGGCATATATTCTTCTATCCGCCTGCAAATTTTGCTAAAGACCACAGAGTTGAATTAAGTTCCAATTAGCATTTCAAGAAATAACTTAATAACACGGGTAAAAATTGCAATTCAATGCATATTAGATGGAAATGGAAGAAAATATTGTTCAATTAAAATGAGAGTGAAACATTTTAGAAACGAGTAAATTAATAAGCCACAAAAAACAGAAAACCAGAAGGTCCAAATATGGAAGCTGAAGATAGATGTTATATACTGGAGTAGTAAATGAAAGCAATGCTACCTCATGGACCAGCAAAGTTATCTCCAGAACAGGAAAATTTAAGAAAAAAAGGCAAAGTATTAGACTATTTGAGAAAAAGGGAACTTTATGATCCTCCTTATTAAGAGAGTAGATAGATGCGGTGTAAGGCATATAATATATACAGCAGTGCCATATACAAGTATATAAGCTGACAATTATAATATCTGTATTTCACGAAGCTAGTGGCATGATAGATACACACTCGATAACAAATACCACAAAACAGTTTCTCAAGCAAAATATAAAATGCAATGGCCCCACTAGCTAGTAGTGCTGTCCTCATCATATTCAAATGATGGGTAAAGGCAAGGGCCTATTTTAGATCTTTTTTAATGAAATTCAGTATCTTCCTAAAAGAATTGTTTGTTGTCTATATCTAGTACAAGATTGAAAAGAAATGAAATCTAAACCAAAACAGATCATTAATAAATCTTACCAGAGCTATAACAAATCATCTAGCCAAGACATCTAAGTTGCATACAGTTAAATTAGAAGGTAAATCATAACAACGCATTCTGTTCTGAAAACAAGATAAAAATCAAGAAGCATGCATTCATCAGAAATAGCCAGTACATTGACAATTATACCACAAAGGAGAGAAAATCGGATGGGAATTGGTGCAAGCAACTTACTTTTTATAGTTCCGGTTTTTCCAGTGATACTGCATTCCAATTCTCTGTAGAAATCCAAAATTTTTCATTTGATTCCACTCACTTTCAGATGGGAAGGTGACATGCAATGATGACACCTGAAACTGACAAATCATATTAACCATTGCTCAGTTCGCTAACATAATCTCTCCGCAATTAAGGCATTGCATCCCTTGTGAAGAGTAACTAATGCTACATGCATAACTCATTTTGCCTATGTCCATACTAACATGAACCAATTTGCAGATACAAACTTGTAAATTAAATTCATGAAAGGTATCCTTTGTAATAGACAAGAATATATATCTAGTATAATATGCTTAAAAACTTGAGAGAAAAAATTTAGAAATCGTTCTAAAATTTTGCTGCTACAACCTAAAGTTTCACAGGAAAAAAAAGTTAGGTGCTTAAGAAGTTTGTAATGTATTGCAACCTATTTATTAATGCTTAGTAAAATGCCTGTTTTGGGATACATTGAACAAATTTAGATTAGAAAATTTGCAGGATATAAGACCATAGTTTGTATGAAAAGCATATTTCAAATGGACGTCACCTTCAAATTAAAATAAAATTAAGAATAAAATGAATATATTTTATGAATGATCACTCCCAACACTACACCGGAACACCTACCTAAAATCCTAAAAGGCAACAAAAGAGCAACCAAATGCATGAGGTTCCTATTAAATGAAATCTAAGGAGGGTTGATGCATACAATCTTATCCCCACATTATATGGAGATTGTTTCTATGATTTGATATCCCCCACGTCACAATAGAGTTGGCATAACTATTGTTACTAGCCAAAAAAAATTAATAAGCAGTGTGCATGCTAATTTCTATCAAAGAAAACAATATCATATCTTTTTCATGAAAAAGTAAAAAAGATATTAATAAATGAGTAAAATAAAAAATTATTTATTTTCTCTTTTTATCTTCATATCCTAACCTTTCTTACTTTATAATACATCGATCATAAGAGTTACCATCTTAACATGTACTTGAAAAAACGCTCTATTCATAATCTATTTCAAACCAACATTGGAGTAAAAGTAATTGTTGACCTACAACTATGTGCCATTGGAAATTGAATAAATGACATAGATGTTGAATCCCAATCGCGATCGAGATCGATCTAATTTCTTTTAATTAAAAATGTCGCCGAAGCATCAAAATTAATTAAATAGAAAATATCGAATCAATGATCGATCCGAAAATTAAAATTAAAATTAATTTTTAATGAAATTATGCATATTAAAATCGAGAAGCCGGATGTCTAAACGACCTCCGTTTGCGAAATTGCCGAAGCAAGACCTATCAAGCGACCCGATCGATTCGGCAAAATGCGCGTGAATGTCGATCAATTGAATCGCATGTACAATTTAGACCTAACTTCACTCGACCCGGCGTGTTGTTAGCGACCTCGATCATGATGATGGCGTTAGGCACAAAACAACTAAAATTGACACATATATTCGGGTTTAGTGCATAAATTAATATCACATAAAATAATATTAAATTATAATTAAAGGGACTAATGTTTTCTCTTCCCTCTTAAATCTACTACAGCGCTTCACCAATCGAGCAGAAAAGGGTGAAGCAGGGTTATCCCCTCGTTGACTCTCATTCTTGAGATTTCTGGCTTTTCTGCTCTCCCTCTCTCCCTCGGATCTCTTGTCGCTTCGCTCTGCTCCGCCGCACGATACTCTCTGATCCCTCTCTCGTTCTGCTCTTTGAAGCTCTGCGATTCTCCTCTCCGATTCTCTCCCTCATTCCATGCGTTTCTCTCTCAGTGACTCTCGACTCTCTTCTCTTCCTCACTCGCGTGTCTCACTGAGGTCCCGGAACCCCCCAAGCTCTTCTCGACCCATCGAGCTCCCTTCCTCTGGTCCGTCCCTCTCTGGTGAAACCGAAGCTCTCCCAACTTTGTGCTCCTCCTTGTTGGGCCTTGCAGGGAATTAATCCCCTCAGGTCTTTCTCCTTGGCTCCTAATCAACCTTCTCGCTTCTTCTTTAATTTCTTGGAGGTATGACAAAGTAGGTTACATGGATACTATAGTGAGGAAAGTTCTTTTAAATACTTGCCCTTTCATCTTGTTGATGAATATCTATCAGATTTGATGAGCATCTTTGAGAAAACACGAAGTTATATCATTATATGTTTGGAGGACAAAATTTGAAGCTAAAATCTTTAATTTATGTGTTTGGTAGAACTCTTGAGATACTTATCTCACTCATATTGTTCAAATACATATATCTTAGTTGAAAGTAAGAATCTTCCAGGAATTGGTTGAGTAAAAAAGAGAGAGGGATCTTCAAAATTAATTGAAGTTGAAGCTTTTTTTTTTACTGATTTTACAATCAATGTTTCTTTAATCAAATCTGAAATTTTTTTAGATTAATATATGCTATCTTTGAATTTCTAAGCAAGATATAGGATATGCAAAGTTTTCTTTATGATTATCTGGAAAGATGAAAATATATGTATCTCGACCTTTTATTCTTATGTTACTTGTGCTTTAAGAAAGATATGTCCTCTTTTATATTCAAAATGAGAAGAATGGAAATTGTGCTTAAATGTGATTAAAATTATGTTCTGACTTCTTATTTGAATTTTAAATGCAAAATTTGAAATAGTGATGAAAATGCAATCTCGAGAAATTCTTTTGTTTACATTCATGTGAGCTAAATTTATGATATAAGTCTATGTTCTCATGTGAGGAAATCTTTATCTTTCAAAGTTTTGCGGTATCTCACGATACTCTTTCTTCTTGGCGTGGTGAACGATCTCACTGAGCGAGAAGCAAATTTTGATGAATAAAGATTCGTAAAATTCATCTTTATACTCTTGCGTATGTGATATCTTTCTTACAGGGAAATCTCTATGTATCAAAGTTTCAGCTGTTGTCGACACCGCATGCTTGGCGTGGTGGGCGCTTCGATCTCTGTGGCTGCGAGGCCGGGAGGCTGTTGTAACTTTATAAGCAGAATAAGGATTGGGTAAATTCATCTATCTGCATTGGCGGGAAATATCTTTGCTTTAGTGCCGTTCACATTGTTGCGGCGGAAACATGATAAGTACTTGCGTTGTTCCAACGGCGGAAATGTCTTTCTTATAACCGTTCACATTGTTCCGTGCGGGGAAACTTGTGATAAGTACGTTCACGTTGTTCCAATGACGGGGAAATATGTCTATAAGTACCGTTCACATGTTCAATCACGGCGGGAAACTATGATAAGTACCGTTGCGTTGTTCCAAGTGGAAATCTTTCTTATAAATGCCGTTCACATTGTTCCGCGGAAACTTTATAATAATTCGTTGCGTTATTCGGCGGGAAAAACATAGCGATTGTTCGTCGGAAACTTGTAATAAATCGTTACGTTGTTCCAGCGTGGCGAAACTGATATGATAAACTTGCTCGCGTTGTTCCGGCGTGGCGAAATAATCTTGTGTTATCTCATGCCTTTCTTGGCGTGGTGGTATACAGAGGTGTCTCGACACTACCATAATGCGCTTTCTTTGGCGTGGTGGGAAGAACTGTCTCCGGCGACCTATGGGGGATGGCCGATCCGAAAATTCCAATAAAAAAAAGAGGTGAAATGTGTCATAAATGCTCTTTAATTTAATCTCGTGTGAATCAAATTTATTGCTCACTTTTATAAGTACCGTTATTGTTCAATCGTGGAAAACTGTGATAAAATTGTTCATTTGTTGGCGGGGAATCTGATTATAAGTACTTGCTGCGTTGTTGCGTGGAAAATGTTGTCTTTGACCATGCGCCTTTCTTGGCGTGGTGCAATAAATTTTAGAGGTGTCTCACACTACCATGCCTTCTTGGCGTGGTGGGAACTCTCTAATCATCACGGGGATGGCAGAGGCTAAAATTTTCTTTAAAAAAAAAGGAGTTAGAAAAGAAATGATGAAATGTTTGTTAACTATTGGCTTAAAATCTTCTTATTATATGAATACTATCTTATCTCATATAATGAAAGTTATCTATTGTAGTATGACATTAAGTGGACTCTATACACGTGTTAGAATACATCTATCTTTGTTCGGTTTGTCTTGATGGGTCAGGTTAACAAAACCAAAATTTAATGATCTTTGTAAATCTTAGAAGTTAATTAACGAAATGGTAAAGATAAATGCATCATTGTTAAATGTCTTTGCAGTTGATCTCGAAAAAATCTAACCGTCCTTTGTATGCAATTTAGTTGACAGGTTTGGAGAATGATTGATCTTGAAATAATTAATCTAGATTCCTCAGAAAATAGTCGAGTTGGCTTTTATCTTCCGGTTTGGTCAGAATTAATTAAAACCCAAAATATGTGAAACCAAACTTTCAAATTGAACTTTCAACTAGACATTTAATGTGCATCTGCATTTTAAAAAAAGAAGATACTTGTATGTATGTTGAAGTGTGTTGAAATAATAGACGTCAAAGATAAACAAAAGAGCAGAATGTTCTTGGTTGGTCTTGGATGGTCAAGTTAACAAAACCTAAAATCAGTATCAAAACTCATCTTGCATTACAATCAAAAAACAAAAGCATGTTATATACATCCGGTTTGTCTTGGTGAATTAGTTAACAAAAATGTTAAAATACAAATTGCATCTACATTTATTGGCGTTGATGTATCAACATTAAAACAGAATCTATATTGAAATGTTCAAACAATAGGGAATGTGCAGTTAGGTATGAAACAAAAGAAACGAGCTATCGGTTTGGTCTTGGGGCCGAAGGTTAAAAACTCAAAATCAAAATTTGGCAGCTTGACATTAGACATCTTAATGTAAATGCAATTTTGAAAGAGATATCATTATGCATGTTGGAGTAATTAAGTCAAATATAAAAGAACGAATCTTACATGTCGGTTTGGTGGTGGGCGGAATTAAAGTTAACAAAAAATTTGATATTATAAAATTTCAAATTAATAATATCGAAAATTTACATATATATAAGATATGAATTAAGCAGCGTAAAACAAATTGACCTCAAGAAGAAGAAAAGTCAGATCCTCATGTTATTTAGAAGTGGAGGTTTTGAAGGATTATACTTCTTGAGATAATGAATTAGGCGATCCTCGTAGAAAAGGACGAGTACAATTCTATCGATTGATATTAACCTGGATCGAGAAGGGTAATTATAATTAAAATTTGATAAATGATAAATGATCATATATTCAAATCTAAAATCAATCATAAAATGATCAAAATTGAAAATAACAAAATATAAAAAAAAAATGAAATGAATTATTTAAATTAAAATAAAAAATAAATAAAATCAATTCACCTCCATGATTGTTTGTCTTGGGTGAAATTAAGAAAACTTTTGCTCATGAAGCGATGTCAATTAAATACATGCTTACCTTCACACTCAAATATTCCAAAGCGTGGGGGGCGTGGCCTGTCCGCGTGGTTTTGCGATATGGCACCACATAAATGGCGGTTACGACTGAGCCCTCGGCCGGGTGGTTGCGATATGGCATTAAATTACGGTCGCGTGGCGGTATGTTCAGCGCTTTGCTCTTTGAGCGTGAAATGTAGAATGTATTTGGTTGGGCAAAAACCTATGTTAGGTTGACTTATATTTGTCCCAAACTTCCAGTCTGGACACGCGGGCGGCGTAACCATGTGTTCTTGACAGGATCTTTGGTCGGTTGGGTCATTACCTCCTCTCATTAAGCGGAAGGGATGTGACCGGCGGGATGCGGAACCATGGGATCTTGATGAGGCGTCATCGTTCCCCAAAAGTTTTAAGTTAAAATAATAAATTTCATAAGTTAAACTCCATCATGATTATATACTCGTTCTTTTTAACGATTGATTAGCATCGAAAGTGCTCTCTGGAGGTAATTAACTATAGGCTTGCGCATAGAAACACGAATCGGTATAAAAGTTCTCACCAAATGAGCGAAATCTGAGTAGTGTCTTATCTACTATTCATCGCTTACGAAATTATCAGACACTTAAACAACTCTTTCCCGAAAGATGTGGTAATTTTCGGATCCATGATTCTGGCGACTCCGGGGCAGTTTTCTTTCCATCTTTGGCTAGTCAAATCTAAGTTATAATTGCGGTGGGTATAAAAAAAAAAATGAAATGAAAATGAAATGATGATAAGTTAAACTTAAACTTAAAGTTTTAAATAAAGTCTTAAGTCATTTGAGATTTTATTTAGTGCGTGTATTTAGTATGTTTTCTTATCATACATATTTTGGAAGTAAGGTGATAGTGCGGTTATTTTTAATTGCTAATTTTTTAAACTCGAATGGCATTTCAAACACAGTATCCTTTACTCTCTGGCGTGGCCACATCCGTTTGGCGTCATCAATCTTTGGAAACCGGAGCTAATCCAGGTTTGGTAGTGGCGTTCCCCATCTTGAATGAGCAAGTTCTTGGCCTCGACTTCGAAGTCAAACTTCTCGCACGTCATGATGCGGCAATCTCTAAAAGGCAGTTGAAGTTGTGACCCTACTGGGGGGCACTTCAAAGAAATCATCGGTCTTTGAGAGAGGCAGCCCCTCGAGACACAATCATGAAGAGGGTTATTCTTTGACGGTCTCTTTGTCCCTCGAATAATAATCCGGTGAACCATTTAGAGGATCTTTGAAGCTTCTTCATGGAAGCAAGCTTAGCGGGAAGAAAAGAAATCTTGGTGCGTACTCGACACTTATCTGCGGTAAATGCACCGGAGGAAGCGGTGAGTGTTCCACCTGTCGGTTTGATCCTTAAATGGGTTAAGCAGGCGACTCTTTTGTCAACAGTCATACGGACCTGACATCGGGTTCCGACTCCTCTGCGAGGAAACCCAGCCTGCGAGTGCATCGGGTTCTCAGTAGCGAGAGGGAATGAAAAGAAAATACCAGGTCAGTTATCGAGGATGTTAGGGGCTCCTCCAAGGAGACCTCATCTGACTCAAATGGCGGGGCATGATATTCATGTCCCACGGTGAACATCGGTGTGACACTTGGGCCATGCGTCCAGGGAATCCACCGTCGAAGGTCGGTGGAAGGTAAGCAGTCACAGGCTAGCCTCAAAAGTACTCAGAAGCGTGACATCGGTGTGAATTCAGGAGATCCGCCCAACTCAAATTGCGATGGGAGCTAAAGAGGGCCCCGATGATAAAACATGGTGAACACGCGGAGAATCCTCAGGGGATCCATCATCATTAACTTCATCCCATCAAGAGGAGGTTAACGATCGAAACCTCTAGCGAAGAAATTTGATTCCACACTTGGAATCGGAAGTTCATTGGACGCCGTCGAAATTATGTCCAAGGGGAAGAAGAAGAAGAAGAAGAGGCAGCTGAAGTAGTGTATATATGGTGCGGCAATTGGTGAGCCATCGTGTCGATACTAGGCGTCATACACAATCCCTCTCCTGAGAAGAGCAACAAAATGTTCAAATAGAGCATCCTCTCGAGTCTTGAGAGAGAGCAACAAGAAGAAGAAGAAGAAGAAAGGAAGAAAATCCCACCTTGCGTCTTACCACTTTGGAGAACAAATTCGGATGAAAGCCAAAGATAAAGAAATCGCTTTGAATGTGAAAATGGCGAAATGATGATCTGAATGGCTGCGATGATGCGATTAATCTGAGAAATATATGCGGTCAACACTGTCCCCAAATAATCAGCCTCAATACAATCCTCCGATAAATTTGATCTCACATGCTTGAGGGTCCAAATTGAGCACGGCGAGATTGAAATAAATGAGTCGTTCGACAAAGCTTCTCGAATATACAACTATACAGCGTGATCTCAACTTGATATATATTGAATGAGAAGATCGTTATAGGCTGCGGGCGAGAAAAATTGGTGAGCAAGGTCATATCCGCGGTATGATCAAATTCATATCGAGGGATATTCAATGCCAAAGTTCAATCTATTGGCGAATGGTAATCCCAAGCGACAAAAGCCCAGATTCAAAGCATCTGCGGTAACCGCGAGGGCGCTTATTATTCCATTCGATTTAACTTCGCTTTTCGAATGGTATCTTTGAGTTATCAAATGACTTCGATCAAAACTTTTGCGAACTTGAAAATATGTTAGTTAAAAGGTTTATGATCGAAAAGACAATTCTTGATCCGCCGCGAAGAGGAAGAAAAGGCGAATTGTTAGATATATTACAGCGTTTGAAATGAGTATGAAATGTGAACAACAATTAGAAGAAGAGCATGCAATTCAATTCTTGATGGGCAACATCGATGATAAGATGGCGCGCTTATCTTTGCATGGCTTCAATTACCATTCAGAGCTTGATAGGGTGGCTAAATTTGAGAAATTAAATTTATCCGTTAGGCCACAAGATAAATTAAAAGAGCAAAAGCTGGACCAAAAGGTGAACACATTTCACCTCATCAAGAAGGATCTGAGTGGCGGTTAGTATAGCGTAGACAAAGAAAGCTACAATCATCAAGAAAAGGCGGTCGTTGATCACTCCACTGACCCAAGCTCATACTTGGAGGTAATGATGTACTCGAGGGTAAACGATGAAGGCGACGACCAAAACAAGGCTCGATGGCGACCCAAAAGAAAAGAACAAAGAGTATTCTTTTAAGAGGAAAGTGTGGCCAAATTGTTTAAACATCTCAAAGTAGGTCTCCAAACCGAGTGTAAAAGACTGAAGAGGCTGACAAGCGAGATAATCCTATTATTGTCCATATCATGGTGCTTCGGCCATCTGTTGAAGATTGCTACGTATTCAAGATTCAAAATGGCGAAAATATAAATGGAGAATTCACATTGTCGGACGATTATTAGTGCGTCAGAAGAAAGAATCCATAAAAGTAATCACCTCATCTCAGTCTTATCAAGCAATGATAAAGGCAAAGAAGGCGGTCGATGATGAAGGATGGCAGAGCGATCTAAAAAAAAAAGTAAAAATGTTAAAGCAATTGGAAGGCGTTCAGGGTATTGATAAATCACCACTTGAGCGTACTTGAGTTGAGACAAAACTAAGTTATGGGAAGGCTAGTTCATCTCACGAAAGGCGGCAAATCTGAGGAAGGCTAAGAAACACCAAACAAAAAATAAATTAAATAAAAAGAAGAAGATGCGCAAAAATGTTACTACTTCTTATTGATGGTGCTAGCGTAACACGAAGATCATCAATAATATGGAAGATTATATCGTCGAGAGGCGACCTATCGCTTGCGAGAATTCATTACAAATCTTCATATCGATGAAGAAGCGGGGAAGATCTTTGAAGAACTTCTCTTGAGTCTTGCTTGATGATGCATGAAGTTGACAGTAACTTAGAGGAACTTTGTTTCCCAGATGAAGATGAATCGAGCTCATATCAACAAACATAAAAATATAAGCGGGATGATTACGAATCTTAGTCATCATTAGATGAAGCGAATCTTTGGCCAGCGAATCATCGAAGATTGAATGTAAAACTTCAATGAGTTGAAGTGGTGAGTCTTACCATCCCACGAGAGGAAAGAGCCAATGAATAAAGATAAAGGAAAAGAAATTCAATGAAAGAGTTATCCCTAAGGATTCAAATAAGAAGCCTTCATCAAAGGGATCACGATATTCTATCCCATCAGGAAAAATTCTAGCGGCTTAGTGTATCTGAAGCACTTAATGTCGAAGATCTCGTAACACCATTGAAGCTCTCAGTAGGAAAATTGAAGCATATATTTTCTTTGACGTAACGGAGACCTTGCATGTTCAGAGCCTCCAATGGTCACATTTTGAAGATGATCTAATGCTGGAGCAGAGCCTGATCGCCTCTATGTTACGGTGAAAGTGATGAAATTATATCTGCGGATCTTAATTGATCCGGTTCCTCGTGAATCTTATGAATTTGAGAACTCTTAGATGGTATCTCTGTACAACATCAGGGGAGATAAAGTCATGGTTCAAGGTTTTGATGAGAAGGCGAGAAAACTATCGGGTCATTCGTCCTTCCTCTTAAATTTGGAGACCTCTACAGTAAATTTCATGTGATCGATCAGATACTTCATTGGAGCCCTTACGGGTGACCATGGCTTCATAAGTATGGCATTGTCCCATCTACATTGCATCGATGTATGAAATATACAAAGGATGGAGAAGAATGCCAAATTGTGGGTGACATGACACCTTGGTGCATGAAATGAAGATTTATCAAGATGCTATTTCCTTCGAGGAATCAAAGCTAACAAAACAAGCAAATCATCTACTTCAAAACCCATAAAAGAACAAGAAGAAGGAGAAGATAAAATGAATAAAGGAAAGGAGATTGTTCCAAATATTCAGGATATAAAAGATCAAAATCAATAACTTGTCCCTCATCAGCGGTGTGATCTTGAAGAAGAAGAAGATGAATGTGTCCTTCTAAATCAAAGGTCCATGACTCTTGAGTAAAGCTCGGAAGAAGAACATTTTGACTCGATTATGAGTTGAATCTCGCTTTTGAAGGTAAGGTGCAATGCACTACTTTAAAACAATCATAGATCATCGTGACTACACTTGTAATCACTCCTATTCCTCATTTTAAAGAAATCACCCCAGAAACTCAAAGTCGAGGCGGTGACCTTCTATGTACCTCCTCTCCACAGGAAAACACGGGCGGGAAGCTGTTTATAAATCGAGGGGTGTCAAGAAGAAGATCACGATTGGGTAATCTGATCTCAGAAGAAGAAAACTTACAAGGAATACCAAAATATTACTCTCAGATGCAAAATCGATCGCATGACATGGGGTCAGGGCAGTAAGCAAGGACTAAGCTCTTTGAAATGATGTGGTACCAAGGTTCTCAAACCATTGGTAAGAAATAAACACTACTAAAGGCCTTGGTTTTTAGAAAGTCCCTGGATATACACATTGTATATGAGGGAATAGTAGAGTGATGATGAAGATGAGAATGTCATTCTTAATGTTAGTCTACGAATAATGAAGTAGAAGCGGGCGAAGAGCTTGAAGAAGATGGAGGCATTCTTATGGATGAACAAAGAAATTAATTTGAGGCGAGGAGGATCCTGCCGGCGTTCATCGGTGCTCTACTTCGAAGATAAAGTGGAAGAATTAAAATCTTTACTCTGAATTCGGGAGCTTTGCTTGGACATATCTTTGAAATGCCAGGGCTTATCCACGATATAGTTCCGGCAATTAAGCGGAGTATCACCAGTCAAGCCTCAGGCGAATGAGATTGGAGGTTGAAGAGCAGTAATTGCGAAACCAAGCTCATTGAAGGCGGTTTTATTCGAGAAGAAAAATATTTGGATAGCTAATATTGTCCGTGAAAAGAAGAATGGTGATTATATCATGTCGACTTGATTTAAACAAAGCATGTCAAAGGATGACTTTTCTTCTATCGAAGCTGGTGGATAACAAACCACGACATGTTCTCATTTATGGATGGATCGTCGGTTACAATCAAATCAAGATGGCTCACGAAGATGAGGCATACCTCATTCGGGCCAGTGGCATATATTGCTATCATGCTTCGGCTTGAAGAATCTTTGGCTACATCGAAAGCTATGACACGAATCTTTGGAGTTGATTCATCAAAAGTAGAGTCTTATGTTGATGACCTCGTTGTCGAGTATAGATCAGATCTCGATGATTTAAGGATTATCTTTGAAAGAATCGAGAAAATATGATCTCAAGATGAATCCTCTTGTTTTGGGGTCTTGGAAAGTTCCTTGGATATGTTGAGTGGAGGATTGAAATCGATCCCAACAAAATCAAAGCGATTGTTGAAATGCCTCCTCGAGTCTTGAACTTACTCCATCTGAGGGACATCTCGCATTCATTAGAAGATTTATATCAAATCACATTAGGATGACTTTGCAAAATTAAAAGAAAGATACTCCTTTCAAGTGGACGAAGAATGTCGAGGCCTTCGATGTATCAATATATTGAACCCACCCATTCTTGCGACTCCGTCGGAAAGCCTCTCATCGTACCGTGACCTTAGAAGGAATCTCAGGTGCTTTGTTGGTAGCGACATAATGAGGAAGGAAAGGAGAATGCTATACACATTAATTCGAAGACTAATAGGAGGCGAAGCGTTATTCTCAATTGAAGCATTGTTTGGCGTTAATTTTCTTTGAAAGTTAAATCATTACATCTTTATCTAAATTACCACTTATCTCGAGGATCGATCCGTTGAAGTTCTTGATAAGACCAAATTGGCAGCACGATGGGCGTCCTTTCTGATTTGATATTACATATGTTCCCGAGCGGTGAAGGGGCAAATTTTCTCTTTCCTCATCCCATCGGCTCATTGCTTAACGATGATCTTCACGATGAGCAATCATGCATATATGAAAAAGAAAAGCAACAAATGTGGGAATTGTATTTTGATGGAGCTTCGTCCATTAGATACACTCAACCCTCAAATCTTCCAAAGGCTCAAGCTGGTATCGGTCTCATCTTGATCACACCTGAAGGTGGCATACTGAGACATTCTTATAAATTAACTCGAACAAACAAGCGAGAATATGAAGCGTTGGTGGCGGGTTTAGAGGAAGCCATTTCCATGGGAGTCAGAATTTATTTCTCAACTCGTCATTAATCAGTGTTGGGCCTTTACAAAATCAACAAGCTTGAATTATCTTATCAGCGAGTTCTCGAGCTTATGAAGCAAATTCAAATGTCATTATGACTCAGTCTCGAGCTAGGAATAGCAAGCGGTTGCTTAATTAGCTAAAGAAATGGCAGTATGGATGGACGATTACATACTAATTAGTGTTTGCACTCGAGTCCCAGATAAGTTTAAGATCCCATTTGGAAGAGGGGTCATCAACACCTAAATCAATTTCATGTTGCTCCTTACACTCCACTTAATTACTTTCCAAAGTCAACAAGACAACTTCAAACCATTCAGGATGAAAGGCCTCGAAGTGAACCACATATGATGAAATCCTTATAGTAGAAGAGAAGGAAGGCTGGAGGCACCCCTTCGATTTACTTCAAGGAAAGGCAAATTGCAGTAATAAGTCGAGATACTTGACTTGAAAAAGGCTTAGTATATATCTTATGTTGGCAATACTACGTATCGTAGATCCTTGAAAGATGTGTTGCGATGTTTGGGAATAGAAGAAGCCAACAAAGTAATTGTTGAAATCCATCAAGGACTTTGTGGTGCACACCGTCAGTCTAAAATGGCTTTCAAAATTAAAAGAATTGGATATTATTGGCCGTCATGGTAAAAATTGTATCAATCATGCCAAGAGATGCCATGAATGTCGGAGTAACATGTAACATAATTCTCAAATCCGTTGCATCCGATGATAGCATCTTGGCGTTTGAGTGGGGCAGATGTAGTGGACCAATTGATCCGCCATCATCGGTGGTCGCAGCTTCATCTTAGCGACCAGATTATTTCTCCAGTGGTGAAGGCGCACCATTTAAAGAAGTTCTGGTGAACAAGTGACTAACTTCTTTACCCTGATATTGTTTATAGATTTGGTGTACCGCGAATCATTTCGAACAATAGATTGACCTTCAAATTAAAATTTATAAATTTGTCGACATAAGATTGATTGGCGATATTCAATTTATAATCAGACAAATGGCTTGGTGAGGCATTTAATAAAACACTAGTCAAATTGCTTAGAAAAATTCTCGAAATAAAAGGTATACCAAACTTGTAGGCGTTATGGGCTTGGGACCACTTACAAGACTCTACTCTACTTGCTGGTGTTTGGGGGGCGGTTTCTCGAAGTTGAACTACTCAGGTAGCCATTCAACAAAAATCTCACAAGATGAGAATGCTCTCGTCTGGGATGGAAGAGCTTGATCGCAGCGAGGTGGGGCTCAAGCTCGACAAAATCTAGAAGTGTCGGAGGATGTCAGCATTCGATCATCTGATGCGTCCTCGAGCTTTTGGGAAGGAGGTGGTCACAGTCTTTGAAGACCAATCATCCCTCATGTGAGAATTGGCGGTAAATTTGAACTATTGGGAAGGACCTTTTGTTATTGAAAAGGTATATCAAGGAGCGTATGTCGATCGTGGACTTCAAGGTGAAAGCCGTCACAATCAGCGGTCGGCATTTAAAGAAATATTACACGAAAGTGATTGGACAAATCATTTGAAAATCTTTATTGTCGAACACTTATGAAAATTTTCATTGGAAATTCTCTTGTAACACAAGAATGCATTTCAAAATAAAATAAAATCCCACTGTTAGGCAGGGGCATTTTAAATTTTTATAATAGTAAGTATGGAGGTTCTGGTAAGGCAGGGGGCTTTCTTTCTCTTTGGGTTGACATCGTTACTGAGTGAGATCCCATGCTCAAATTATTTAACACTTATAATTCTTAAAATTTCTTGCATTTCAAATAAAACAAAATCCCCTTAGCAGCATTTTAAAATTTTTATAGTAAAGTAGCTTCGGTATAAACTGGGTTGACATCATCTGAGATCCACATGTATACCAATTATGTATTCAAATTCTCAAATTTAAAGCTGGAAGAAAATTTTTCAAGTCTTCACAAACCAAGTTGGAAGGACATTTTCATCATCAAATCAAGGCTCGAGTTGGTGTATAAGGTCTCAACGCAAAATACGGTAAGTCGGCAGATGCTTACTCAACCATGAGTAGTAAGAGATCCCCATCTCGTTCTTGAGGATAAAATCCTTCATCAATTGCTTCCTCGAGTGGGTGTATAAATTGGTTCAACGCAAAAGATCTGGTAGTGTTGGCGATCTTAGAGCGTAGTAGTAAGGGATCCTCCTCTTGGTTAGTTCAAAGACAAAATCCAAATCCCAAATCTCTCCAACTTGGTGAGTTCAAGTGACTGGGAAATTATCCCTATTGGTGGGTCATTCTCAAATTCTACAACAAAGATATCCTTACTAGAAGGCATTAAGCGAGTTTGGAATCAAATACAAATGTAAAATCTCAACTCCTTGATAAGTTATCAAAGCGGAAGCGAAGGAAATTCTTCTTGATAAGTCGATCAAGCAAAAGGAGGGCAGAAGAAGCTATCCCAATGTTAGGTATATAAAAAATCGACTAAGGGTTTTGTCATCAGATGTCCATTACATGTGCCGGGGTGATGACTCTTTTGCCATTGATCCAACAAACTCACGGGTGTGACATTTATCCTTCTGAGCGAGCTAGGCGAAGGTAATTTATGTCGCGAATCTCGAGATGATTGACTTTTCTCATCAAATCCATCAGGCATGAGGCGATAAAGGGAGGCTGATCACCGAGATGAAATCTTCAAGAGTCAAGCACGCGGGGAGAAGATATTTCTATCTCAACTCCATCAAGTCGTCAGGCATAAGGGGCAGGGAGGAAAAATCAAATCCCAAATCTCGAGATGAAATCTTCAACAAGTCAACCAAAACACGGGGAAGACATTTCTATCTGTCAACTCCATCAAGTCCGTCAGGCCGGGCGGAGGAAAAATACAAATCCCAAAGTTGAGATGAAGTCTTCAACAAGTCGTCAAGCATAAAGCGGGGGGATGTTCTCTCTCCATCCACAAAGCCGGACGGGGAGAAAATAAATTCAAATCTATTGAGTCTTCAGTCAAAAGCATAAATCCAGAAGATGTTCTCATCTGAAACATCTCATACTCCATCAAGTCAGGCGAGCGGGCGAGAAAATATAAATTTCAAACTCTAGGAGAGTATCTTGACAAGTCAGCCGAAAACATAGGGTTGAAGATGCTTTCTTGATAAGTTGATGATGACAAGTCATTCTTCTCAGAATTTGCAATATTGGATGACAATCACTATTGCGGCGATGAAATAATGCTTGCTTGAGAGTTATACTTCTTGTCGAACCGATGGGTGTATCGAGAAATTACTTAGCGTGACATGCAAATCTCTTGGAGATCCGCAGTCAACGGTGTACAACCGCATTGCTCCATGCACCATGTTTGTTGAGCATTGTTGACCTGCTAATGGCATTAAATTAAATGACATAGATGTTGAATCACATCGCGTCGAATTAATTTACGATAAAATTGACTTAATGCGTCGAAAGCATCAATTAATTAAATAGAAAATATGAATCAATTAATGATCGATCAAATTAAAATTAAAATTAATTTTAATGAAATTATCGCATATCAAATTCGAGAAGCGACGTCTAACGACCGTTTGCGAAATTGATCGCGTCGTTAAAGCGTCGAGACTATCAAGCGACACCGAGATGACGAATCGGCGTGAATGTCGATCAATTGTCGACGTTTTAATTTGACTAATTTCACCGCCCATGCGTCGGCGTTGTCGAGACCTCAGATCATGAAATTGATGTGGCGTTCGTTGGCACAACTAACTAAAATTGACATATATTCTAGGGTTTGTCGTAAATTAATATCATAAAATAATATTAAATTATAATTAAAGGGACTAATGATTTAATCTCTTAATCCTCTTAATCTACTAACGCGCTTGTTCCGAGCGGGCTAAGAGTAACGAGGTTATCCTCGTTGGCTCTCATTCTCGAGATTTCCCCTTTGCTTTTCACCGGTCTCTCCCTTGGCGATCTCTCTTTCTGAGCTCAGGGACTCCTTCTCTCTGATCTCTCTGTTCACTCGAAGCTCCCAGTGCGATTCTCCTCTCGATTCCTCCTCATTCCATTCTTGTTCTCTCGCTCTCCCAGGCTCTCTTCTCTTCTCTCTGGCTCTGATCTCCCTTTGGCGTAGGGTCGAAGGAACCCCCCTCGAAGCTCTTCCGACCCCATCTCCCTTCCCTCGGGTCAGTCCTCTCACGGCGAGAAAGCTCTCCCTCCCCGACTTTGCTCTCCTTGCAGGTAATTAATCTCTCTTTCTGAGAGAGGCGGTAAGCACAATCAACCTTCACCTTTCTCATGCTTTGGAGGTATGACAAAGTAGGTTTTTGGATATGTGAGGCTGAGTTCTTCTTGATTTTCTTCTCATCTTGTTGATGAATATCAAATGAGCGTCTTTGAAAACACGAGTTATATCATTATATGTTTGGAGGACAAAGGCTAAAATCTTTAATTTATGTGTTTGGTGAACTCTTGAGATACTTATCTCTCTATATATTGTTCAAATACATATATCTTGGTTGAAAGTAAGAATCTTCCAATTGGAATTGGTTGAGTAAAAAAAAAAGAGAGGATCTTCAAAATGAAGTTGAAGCGATTTTTTTTTTCTTGATTTACAATCTCTTTCTTTAATCAAATCTGAAATTTTAGATTAATATATATACCTCTTTGAATTTTAAGCAAGATATAGGATATGCAAAGTTTTTCTTTGATTATCACATGAAAAGATGAAATATATATATATGGATTTAATTGTATATTTACTTATGCTTTAAGAAAGATATGTCTCTTATATTCAAAATGAAATAAATAAATGCTTAAATGTGATTAAAAACTTTATGTTACAACTTCTTTATTGAATGTTTAATCAAAATTGGTGAAATAGTGATGAAAATGCAATGCTGAAATCTTTCTTTTTGTTTACATTCGAATGTGAAACTTTAAATTTATATAAATATATACCATGTTCTCTCAACATGGTAGGGAAATCTTATCTTGCTCAATTTATGTCTCTGACATAATGCATGCCTTTCTTGGCGTGGTGGTGACTCGTCTCTTAGCAACTGGAGGAGAGCGGGAGGCTGGAAATTGCAGGAGATAAGGATTGGGTAAAATTCATCTTGTGATATCTTCTTAAGGGGAAATCTTTTCTCAGTTTTTGATGTGTCTCCGCGACACCACCCGGCTTTCTTGGTGGTGGTGACTCTCATCTCTCTCTTGGCCGGGAGGGGGCTTTGAAAACGGAGATAAGGATTGTAAAATTCATCTTTATACTCTTGATATGGCGGGAAATATTTTTTATATAATAGTTCACATTGTTCAATCTGGCGGGGAAACTTTTATGATAAAATTGCCGTTGTTCAAGTGAAATGTCTTATATACGTTCATTGTTCCAATCGTAAACTGACATTCAATTCTTGTTCATGGCGAGAAATATCTTGCTATAAAATGCCGCATTGTTCAAATCGCGGGAAGCTTAATGATATGCATTGCGTTGTTGTATGGCGGAAATGTATAAGTAATTCACGTTGTTCCGCTGACTTGTAATGCATTCGTTGTTCCGGCGTGGCGGGAAATGAACTTTTATAAATAAATTCGCGTTGTTCCGTCGCGAAACTGTAATAAGTACTGTTCGTTGTTGCGTGGCGAGCGATATGATAAATCTTTTCGCGTTGTTGGCGAAATCTGTCTTATGTTTTGCAATATGCGCCTTGGCGTGGTGGTATCGGTAGGGTGTCTCACTACCATGCCTCTTGGCGTGGTGGGGCTCGGCGAGCATCGGGGATGGCGGGAGGCTGCTTCAATAAAAAAAAAGTGAAATATGTCAATCTTATCTTAATTTCATGTGTGTGAATCTTATTCAAAATGCTTTATAAATGCATTCGCATTGTTCTGTGAAACGTGATAAGTACACATTGTGTTCGTGAAATGATCTATACTCTTTCACGTTGTTCATGAGAAATGTTAATGGCATGACATGCCTTTCTTGGCGTGGGCAAATAAATTTTTTAGTGTCTGCCATTTTATCCTTTCTTGGCGTGGTGGGAAAAACTAGTCTCACGAAATATAAATCTTGGGATGGCCAAGAAATTCTTAAAAAAAAAAAAAGGGAGTTAGAAAAGAAATGATGAAATGTTTAGGTTAACATGTGGCTTAAAATGCTTTATCATTATATGAATCTTTATCTTTATCTATATAATGAAAGTTATCTTTATTTGTGGTATATTAAGTGGAATTTTATGCGTGTTAGGAATCATACTATCTTCCACGGTTTGGTCATAGGGTAAGTTAACAAAACTAATGATGTTATTGTAAATCTTAGAAGTTAATTACGAAATGGAAAGATAAATCTATGCATCATTTGTTAATATATGCTTTGCAGTTGAGATCAAGAAAAAAAATCTAGCAGTCCTTTATGTATTTAGAGTTGACAAGGTTTGGAGAATGATTGATCTTGAAATAATTAATCTAGATTCATCCTGCGAAAATAGAGTTGGCTTTATATCTTCTTGGTTTGGTGGGCGATTTATAAAAAAAATAAAATATTGCACCAAATTGAACTACATTTATAGCATTTAATGTCATCAACATTTTAAAGACAGATCTTGTATGTATGTTGAAGTGTTTCAAAATAATAGGACGTCTGAAGGTATAAAACAAAACAGTCTTATCTTAGGTTGGTCTTTGGGTCAGTTATAACAAAAATAAAAATCAGTCATATTTGCATTCATGAAAATACAAAAAGAAACAGATATACACATCGGTTTGGTCTTGGGGCGGGTAAGTTAAAAAAAATATGTATTGAAATCACTTTAAAATTACTTCATTTAACTAGATTCATATACATTTAAAAAAAACAGATACTGTATGTATATTGAAATGTTCAAAGGGGCATGTCAAGTTAGGTATCAAAAAAAGAGAATACTTCCGGTTTGGTCTTTGGGCCGGGATTACAAAACTCAAAAATCAAAATTTGGCGTAGCTTGGCATTAAATGACATCTTAATTTTCAAAAAACAGATATCCTATGCATGTTGGAGTAATTACTAAGTCAAATAAAAAAAACGAATCTTTACATAATCGGTTTGGTCTTGGACGGGGTGGTTAAAAAAAAAATTTGATATTGATATTTCAAATTAATAATATGAAAGCTAATTTACTAAATATATAAGATATGAATTAGCGCTAAAAATTCAAACCTCGAAGAAAAGTCACCGATCCTACATGTTCATTTAGAGTGGAGAGGTTTTGAAGGATTATCTTCTTGAGATAATTTAAGGCGTCCTATAGAAAGCTAGGTAAAATATTGATATTGATAACACAGGATGAGAAGGGTAATTATAATTAAATTTTAATGATAAATGATATATTCAAATCTAAAATCAATCATAAAATGATCAAAATTGAAAGAAAATACAAAATATAAAAAAAAAAATGAAATGAATTATTTAAATTAATAAAAATAAAAAATAAATAAAATTCTCCATGATTGTTTGTCTTGGGTGACAAATTAAGAAAACTTTTGCGATGTCAAATTAAATACATGCTTACCTTCTCAAATATTCTAAAGCGTGGGGCGTGGCTCTGTCAGCGTGGTTTTTTGCGATATGGCACCACATAAATGGCGGTTCTGACGCGGCCTCGGCCTGGTTAGCGATATGCACCATTAATTACGGCGCGGCCAGTATGTTCCGGCAAACTTTGCGTGAAATGTAGAATGTATTTGGTTGGGCAAAAAACCTATGTTAGCTAAGGTTGACTTATATTTGTCGCAAACCACCTTGTCTGAGGGCGGGCGATGTAATGTTCAGAGGATCTTCGGTCGGGTTGGGTCGACCTCCTGGCGGAGGATGTGCGGACGGGATGGCGGAACCATGGGATCTTGATGGCGCGTCATCGTTCCCCCAAAAGTTTTAAGTTAAAATAATAAATTTCATAAGTTAAACTCCCTTGATTATATACTCGTTCTTTTTGATTCATTGCTTGTCGAAAGTGCTCTCGGTATTGGGAGGGTAATTAACTATAGGGCTTGCGCTTTATGAAACTGAATCAGGGTATAAAAGTTCTCACCAAATGAGAGCGAAATCTGGTAGTGTCTTATCTACTATTCATCTAGCTTACGAAATTATCAGACACTTAACTCTTTCCTTTTTTAGAAGATGTCGGTGGCGAATTTTGGATCCCAATTCTGGCGACTCCATTTGGGGCGGTTTCTCTTTCCATCTTTGGTAGTCAAATCTAAGTTATAATTGCGGTGGAGTATAAAAAAAATGAAATGAAAATGAAATGAAATGATAAGTTAAACTTGACAACCAGTTTTAAATAAAGTCTTAAGTCATTTGAGATTTTATTTAGTGCATGCTTTAGTATGTTTTTCTTATCCATATTTTGGAAGTAAGGTGATAGTCTATTTTTAATTGCTAATTTTACCTTTAAACTCAGGAATGGCACTCAGAATCAGGTCCCTTTACTCGGCGGTGGCGCCGCATCCGTTTGGCAATCTTTGTCATCAATCTTTGGAAGCACATCAGGTTTGGTGGCGTGGATTTCCGACCATCTTGAGCGAAGCAAGTTCTTGAGCCTCGACTTCTGAAACTTCGTCCACACGTCATGTAATGATCTCTAAAAGGGTTGAAGTTGTGACTATTAGGGGCACTTCAAAAAATCGGTCTTTGAGAGGCTTGGCCTAGACACCAATCATGAAAGGGTTATTCTTTGATGTCTCTTTTGTCCCTGAGAATACAATCTACCAGTGAACCATTCGAGGTATGATCTTTGAAACTTCTTCATCTGAAGCAGCGAGGAAGAAAGAAAGAAAACTTGATGCATTACTCAACACTTATCTGTCGGCCATTGCCAACATGGAACCGGTGAGTGTTCCCGGTCGGTTTGACAACCTTAAATGGGTTAAGCGGACTCTGGTCGGCTCAAAGCGATCATACGGACCCACATCGGGTTCCTCCTCTGAGCCAGCTCTGCAGTGCATCGGGTTCTCAAGTAGGAGGAGGGATGAAAAAAAAATACAGTCATTAGGATGTTGGGGCTCCTCCGAGACCTCATCCCATCAAATGGCGGGGCGCAACATATTCATGTCCCACGGTGAACGGGGTGTGACACTTGGGCCAGCGTCCAGGGAATCCAGAAGGTCCGGTGGAAGGGTAGCAGTCGGAGGCTGAGCCTCGAAAATCAGAGCAAAGGCATGGCGTGACATCGGTGTGAATTCAGATCACTCAAATTATCGTGATGGGAGCTAAAGAGGGCCCCGATGATAAAACATCGGTGGTAGACACGCGGAGAATCCTCAGGATCCGTCATCGTTCTTCATCAGAGGAGGTTAACCGATGAAGCCCTCTAGCGAAGAAATTTGATTCCACTTGGAATGGGAAGTTCATGGAGACAATAGTCGTGTCGAAGGGCGAAGAAGAAGAAGAGGACATTTGAAGTAGTGTATATGGTGCGGTCGGTGAGCCATCGGTGTGATATCGACTAGTCGTCAATACCTCTCCTGACGAGCAACAAAATGTTGAATAGAGGAAGCATCCTCACGAGTCTTGAGGAACAACAACAAAGAAGAAGAAGAGAAAGAAAATCCCACCCAGCGTCTACCACTTTGGCGAGAGACAAATTACGTCGAGATGAAAATAAGATAAAGAAATAAATTCGATTGAATGAAAATGGCGAAAATGATCTGAATGGCTACGATGATGATTAATCGAAGAATATCAGCGGAGTCAACACTCCCCAAATAATCATCAAGCCTCTGATACGTGAACCCTCAATAAATTTGATCTCACATGCTTCAAGGGTCCAAATTGAGCTTTGGCGAGGATTGAAATAAATGAGTGATTTCGACACTTCCGAATATCTATACACGAAGCGTGGCGGTCTCTCAACTTGATATATATTGAATGAGAAGATCATTTTATATGCTGCAGGCTGAAAAAAAATTGGTGCAAAGGTGGCCCATATCTTGAGTATGATCAAATTCCATATCAAAGGGATATTCAATGCCAAAGTTCAATCATTCGGCGGGAATGGTAATCCCAGCGACATCAGCCCGATTCAAAGCATCTTGCGGTAACGAGGGGTAATGATGCATTATTATTCCATGATTCGATGATAGTTTAACCGGCCTTTCGAATGGTATCTTTGAGTTATTGAATGATTTCGATCAAAACTTTTAGAACTTCGAAAATATGGATTCACCAATAGCCAAAAGACAACGATTGCCGAATTCCTCGCCTCGAGAAGAGTGAAGAAAGA